>JAOBYF010059564.1:0-12377 GCA_025403605.1 Parazoanthus darwini
ACAAGCCATGGTTGTCTAAACCGCTACAAATAAATATGTATGTCGATAAATGAATATAGTTGACCGAAACATCTTTATTTCAATATAATGTGCAATAGCCAATGATTTTCAGCATTCGATAACATTCGCTATCGAGTCGATCCGAAATTATGTAACCCGTGGGTATTTATACCGTGAGAAGTGGCACGTATTTTAGGCTTCGTAGTGGATCCATAGAGATGTTCACGCGTTTCGTCCGAATCCAAGACGGTACAACAACGCAATCAGTTTCCTCAAAAGTTATTCTGAATATCCCTCACTTGAATATCCCTTAAGCGAACTTGAGCATTTATTATACAGATTACAGGGATATCCCTTACTTGCCCGTCTGGTTGATAGCAAACAGGTTAACTGCGAATGCAACAAAAACCTTGTTTATAGTAATAAATTTTAATAGACCAATTTCAAAATGTTTGCACGCGTAAAACTGGCTCCAAATCCAAATGTGCATGTGCATGAAAACGAGATCGGGGGACGCGGGTTGGCCTGGATCTTTGAAGTGTCAACAAACAAATGCCGGGTGTTCAAACTGTATGCAACTTTAAATACCTTTTGTGGATTTTTCAACGGTGCTACTTGCTTTTAAATATTCATTTCCGCTGCCCTCTGGCACAACTTAAACAAATCTGATCTCTGCTTACGTTTTCCACCAGAAAAAACTGTTTTTTTGCGTTCCTTTAGATATGCTTTCATTTCGAAACTTTCATCGAAGAAAAAATCGTTCAAGAACAAACTTCCTTCGATGCAATTTTCCCCTCGTTCTCGCTTTCGCGATATAAATTTGGTATCTGCATGTTCTACGCGTCCATAGTTTTAAAAGTGATCTATTACAAACTCAACCGATTAGCGTTCAATCCAAACATCAAATTAAATTGGAAAACAACTAGGCACGTAACTAAAACAAAGCTACTGCGCGTCTCCGATGATGCAGAGCTTGCTGAGCTGGGATAGTCAGATATATTTAAGATAAGTTTATCCCCAAAGTACGTAGTGAACTTTGTACATCAATTAGGGGCCTTTTACCCAATCAGCAGCTCTTATTTTTATTTAATGCCTCGATACTTCCTCACTTTGACTATTGCAGTCTTATATGGGGAAATTGCGGTCTGATTACAAGTGTTACAAAATTGTGCTGCCCGCATAATAAACAACTCCCCATATAAAGCGAGGTCGTACAAGACTTTAAATTAACTTGGCTGGGAGTGTCCTGAAATTAGAAGGAAAAAAAAGTGTATTGGTGTGCTCCAACTTCGTGAAACTCTTTTCGCAAGATCTAAGGAGCTCCATGAGTACGGGTTGCGCCCTTCTGTCGCAAACTGCGCATGTACGCCGATTACACCATCTTGAGTGCTGCCGTAGTATCAACTGCTGAGCTACAGTTTGAAATATTTAAATGCCGAACTAGTAAATATTAGAAACTGGCTCCTTAAATATCATAACGACGAAATAATGGGTTCCAGAATTGTTTTCCTGTTGTTATATTCTGTTTGAGCTTGTATATAAAATCTATAGTTATAACAACAACTAAAAAGTTTTAGGGGAGAAGCACCTTCTTCAACAAACAGCTAGATAAAATTGTTTTCATATTGTCCCATTTAGGATTAACTCTTCCAAGCAATAGTCTGAAGTACAAACTACCTCAGTAGGAGTGATTTTTAAACGACAACCTTTCATGGGACGGGCATATAAATGTAGATAAGCTCTGTTCCAAAGTGAATCGCTTCATTAGCTCGCAACTGTGTATCATTAGACATCTTAAGTATGGTGTACAAAACTCTAACACAGCCTGTCTTCGATTACTGCGATACTGTGTGGGAAAATCTAAACAACAGGCTTCCAACAAGAATCTAGAAGCTGCCCGCATTATTACTTTACAACGATCGAAAGATCGAAAGATCTCTTAAAATACCTAAATTGGGACAACGTGTCCTTGAGGAGGGACAAACTCCGCCTCAACATCTTAATGCACGAGACGGCAATTTGTCAAAACGTTCCAAAATATCTCGGGGATATCTTCTCACTGGACTCCAAAAGCAACCGGTACAAATTTCGCCTCCAAAGTTAAAATGCCTTCAATGAGTCAGTGAATTATACTCCAAAAACAGAAATTTTACAAGGGTCGTTTCGTTGTACGGGAGGGAAGAACTAGAGTTCGCTTCCCTTGGATACAAAAACTTAAAAACCTAAAGCAATTTCTAAAAATAGGTACGCATAGCGTACATGGTCGGACATGTGCAATGGAGTCCAACTTAATTGAATATTATTGAATTTAATTAATTTACTCGATGATCGTGTAATGGAATAGGGATGAAATGTAACAACAGACTTTGTGTGAATCAATGACAGTGGGAACTATTTTGGGTTTTTGTCTAATCATTTGACGCCACAGCTTCCGTGGCTTGATATCTGTCGCACAGGGGTGCCAACGACCTCCTTGGTTGTTGCCATGTTGGCATAAAAGCAGTAGCTTCAACTAACTGATAATTGTGTAAACAGAGTTCTTTTTTATTGAAATTTCAATAAAGCAAGATAACGTGTATTGCTTTGTTTGGTTCAATGAAAGTAATTCTTTCTTTTTGCGTGTCAGTCGACCAGAAAGGATATTCAATATGGTGTAGGCAGTCATAAATACTGGCCATTTCTTGCTTCTTTCAGTCTTTGGAAAACTGAGCGATAGCAAATAATACAAACTTAAATGCTACTTAGTGAAAGGAAATTTGAACGATAAGCAATAATAAAGACCCAACGATTATGACCATCAAAAGGAAAATTTGAACGTTTTTTCAGTCTTTGGTAAACTGAGTGATACCGAATAATGCAAACAAATACTACCTAGTCAAAGGAAAATTTGAACGTAATAAAAACTAAACCTGCAATTAAGACCATCAAAAGCAAAATGAGTCCCGCTTAAAATGACATCATTGTGCAGTATATTATTATTTTATGTGATTCAACCTGTTGAACTGGTTGCTGTGATCTATATTTCATTGCAATATAATGTCTACTTTTGAGATAATATGGCTTTAAATTTGATTTTGTGAAGTCACAAGTGTGCCATTTTTGAGATAGTATTAAAAAAAACATATGTAACTGGTTAAGATGTAATACCAGTAGCATGAAAAACACTTGAGGGGCTAGTTGGTTGAGATGTAATACCAGTAGCATGAAAAACACTTGAGGGGCTAGTTGGTTGAGATGCAATTCCAGTAGCATGAACACTTGAGGGACTAGTTTGTTGAAATGTATTTCCAGTAGCATTAGGAACACTTGATGGACTTTAAGTTGGTTGGGATGCATTACCAGTAACATGAGGAATACTTGAGGGGCTAGTTAGTTGAGATGTAATACCATGGTCAGTAGCATGAAAAACACTTGAGGGGGTGGTAGTTCCACTAGTTTTGGATGGAATACCAGTAACATGAGCTGAAATACCACTCTTTTTTTCTGGTTGACTTGGAGGGCTTTCCAGAAATGTTGAAATTCTTTTTCGACGACATGCCTGAAACAAAAACAAAAGAGTAAGAAAAAAGTACCTTTTACAAAGGCTAAAAGGAGGGTGATAGAGAATTTGGGAATATGATTTTGTTTACTTACCTGTGTCATAATTATTTGGAGGTGTTTTTTCTATTATATTTTGTTTATTTTTTATTGCCTTCATTCATAAAGAATTCAGAGGTTGAGATTCATTTCACAAACATTACAGAAGGTAGATTACGATAGCTAGCGAAAAACTACAATCAATGTCAATTTTTTTACATAAATTATAAGTATATTCATGTATTGGAAAGATAATAATTTCATTTTGTGCAAAGACTGATATTATCATATAACTAAAATAACATTTTGCATGTTCTTGTCATAAATTTATTATTATACAGGGAAATGGTTATCTAACTTCATGCTTGTTTACTGATAGGTATGTTGCTTTATGATAACTATAATATGTTTCTGAAACTCGTGTGGTTCTTAATTGTAAGGTAAATTGCTATAGATGTGGTCTATGAGTGTTCTTTTCTCGGTTGTATTCATGTACATCAGTTGCTGGTAACCTGGTTGTTTACAAATTTTTTCTACAGCAGTTTGAGTCTGTGAAGGTTCAAGTAAGTTCACATTAAAATCACCCATCACTATGGCATATTTTGAATGTTCCGTCAACGAGATAAGTTCTGAAATGGCCATATACAAATTCTGTAAACTTACTTTGGGAGACTTGTAAATACCTGCTATAGTTAGATTGTTGTAATACTTAAACTTAGCAAAAATTATTTCTATGCCATGTAGGTTATTTTTTTGTGGATAGCCAATAGCGAATAATTCTCTACTATAGATTGCCATGCCATTAAGCAAGATCTTATTCCTTGATTTGTATCATCATCATTATCTATTTATAAGCCACAGGCGATTCATATTCGACATTACAAACCTGCGAACTAAGAACTTTAGTGCTGCAAATATGTTGCTTCTAAATAAAACAAAAGTAAGATCGAACTCCAGATTTTACCCCTGAAGCATTCTCGGAAATCCTAAAGTGCTAAATAAGCACAATGGCTGCCCACGGCATTCCGATATTGTTGCAAGCTATTTCCCATGATTCCGATGTTGATCGCAAAAGGTTAAAATTCTCAGTTTTGATTGCTCAAATGCTCTCAATTTTGCTCAAAGTAATTTCTTTTTAACTCAAAGTATTCCCTCTTTAGCTCAAAAAGTTCTCAATTTGGCTTAAACTGCTCTCAGTTTTGCTCAGGGTTTTCAAGATCGCCCCAAGGATTCGCATAAAAATCTCAAGGAGATGCGGGCTCTGATCGAGATCAATCTTGTAACTCGCAGGTTTAACTGATCTTAATATTGATCCCCGCTCTCATGTAGTGTATTTGTGTGTCACACAACTCAATAATAAAGATAAAATTAGGTTCAAAACAAAAAATAGCTCTCACCTTTCCACTTCTTCCGCCCGCTGCCTCGAAGATTTGCACGTGAGAAGAAGTTACATACTCGAAGCGACCACGCAAATTATCAGGACTTTTCAAATCAACAGGGGCGGGTGGGCAATTTGTACATTTATACATTTATACATTTTTTGTCTTCAGAAATCTGACACTCTATAGATAACGATAACGATTAAGAGTATGATAATTATTATTCTGTGAAAATGCGTAGTATCTGGCGATAAAAACTTTCTTTTTGCTGGCAGAAATGTTGGGCCCTACCCTACCCCACACAAAACAAATATTGTCAGGAGATGACAGCCACCCAAAGTCCTGACATCCTTCCATTTTTTCTTGCATAGGTCGTACATGCTAATTAGCATGTCCGACCAAAAATGGTCAAAGCTTCTGATTTTTAATTAATGTTAATGTTTAAATTCATTATCAAATTTAATAAACTAATCTAAGATTTGAAGTAATGTATTTTCTGCCAGTTTTATAGAGCTTCGCGTAAAGAAGATTCTAAACTTATGAAACTACCGTATTTAAACAAAGGTGAGTCAAGTTTAATCCAATCTCCCTTTCTCTCCACCATTCGTAGCTGGACGTCCTTATTGGGAGAGGAATACCACACTAGGTTGTTTGGAACTTTTCGATGACAGCCGCAATTGCAGTCGTGGTCTGATTGGTTGATTGACTGACTTTTGTTTAAAAATGTATCAAAAAGGTAATCTTAAAGATATCTCTCCGCAGTTAGCGTTATTGGAGGTATTGAAGCAAAAACTGTCCATTTTCCTATTCCGCAAGTTTAGCCGTCCTCAGCGTAGTTTGTAATTTTCTGTGGTACTCCTGGTTCTTCTTATTGAAACGATGCCGAGTAAAAGAAAACAGAATACCGAGATTCGTGTACATGTCTGGTACTAGTTCAATATACTCAGAACGTGGCGGCTAAGAGCTTAGATAAAGATTCAGTATATATCATGTCAATGCAATTTTAGTTTCCCTCAATGAAACTAGCTTTGCTAAAGGTCTCGATGCTAAATATGTTCTTTAATATTTTTCAAATTATTAGTCAGTAAGGCACTTATTGCTTCTGTTATTTCGGGTTTTGGTTAAAGTAATCGCGTGAAAACTCACGATAGTTGTATATTAATAACTAAGACTAAGAATTCTGAACTTAATTTGCATTTATTTATTTATTATCCACACCGAAAACAGCTCCGTGTCCCATGCACAATTCACCCGATGCTCTCAAAACATCTCAATCAGCAAACGGGTTACTCTGTTTTAGTTTGTCTTTTTCTTTGAAAATCACAAATTAGAAAACATACCTTTATAAACGTTAAATAGTGAATGCAAAAAAAAATTAAGTTCAAATATACTTCATCATATTTTCCATGCATAAACTGCAAATATTGGTGCAAAGTGTAACTAAGAGCGAAGACTATTATTAGTAGCATTATTGTTATCATTGCTACAAATATTTTTCGGGTTTCCTTCAAAGGTCAAAACTATGAATTTCTAAAAGATACCATATTTAAAGTGTTGTGCGAACCCTTTCAAAGGTTACCGAAGATTGTAGTGATCAGACCTCACTAATAATCATGATTTGTGAAAAATGTGATGTAGATAGTTCATGTGATGAGATTCGAATATCCAAACCCTCAGGTGATATAAGCTTAACCTATTAAGTGCTACACCGAAACTAAACCATGTGATTTGCAATTGTCCAAGTTCCCTGGCTGTGGGATACTATGGATGAATACAAGGTTGCTCGAGCTCTTGAGTTGCTTCAACAGCTTGATAAAGTGACTGAAGAATGTTTGACTTCTAACAAAGACATCAAACAAAGCGACCCGAGTATAAGCTAATAATAGCCTCTTGTTATCAAACTAGTTAAAGGTCCCGAAAACTTAAATAACTCTTAACACTACTTGAAAGTATTAGTCTTAGACGTCAGGAATTGCTTCCGTTATCTCGGCTCAGTATCAAACAAAGTAACCGTGAGAACTCACCATGGCTATATATGTTAGTTAAGGCTTAGTATAGAAATCTCAATTTGAACTTGCATTTGTTTCAACATCTCAAACAACAACTGTCATATTGCTCTGTCGCACTCACTCTGAAAAAAACTCAGTTTACAAAAGTTACCAGGTTTCAACTTCTACTCAAAACCCTGAGCCGTTGTGCAGAGTGGCAACCCATAAAGAAGAGAAAAGATTGAAATGCTCGGCGAGATAAAAGGTAGGTATTTCTGACATGAGATCCGCTTTTGCTATGGTTCTCGTCATTCATCTCTTTCCTTTTAGAAAACGAAAATTTGAATGTATGGTTTTTTGTTATTATGAATCCATTAACTACCTTTTTGAACCGGTAGGAACTGATGTTTTGGGTTCACGTTTATTTCATATCCTTCAACTTTTTTACGAAAGTGAAACGACCAACAAATAATTTTTTAAGAATATTGAGGATTAGCATCGATATATGCTACGAACATGCCTCAAGCTGAACGGAACTGGCTAGGTAAGAAAGGATCAGATTTTCGACATTTCAAAACCGGCAAGAATTATCAGTCGTGGTGATTGTTCCTCTAATGTATAAAACTGCAAGTTTTCTTTCATCTTAGTCTTAAATTTTTGTACGTGTAACTAAGTTTTATTGAAGTTAACTATACTGAGAAATGAATTGATGTTAATATCAAAGCAAAATATCACTTAATTACCAACGTATATTGTATTACTTGCAGTAGAGTTACTAGGCAACCTACGATTGGAAAAAAATCAAGAGGCCACAGACTTTAAGTACAGTTCATGCAGGCTCAAACCTTCAGTTAAAATGGGAAGACAGATAACTTGTTATGTATCTTTTCATACGAATAATTCATAACAAGATTCACCAAGTTTGGTTTTACTGACTACCGTACAGCCTTTCGGCAAACTTGGGGAACAACTGTTCCGACTCCTGAGAAGTACGTTTTCGTTTCTAGGCTATAAAACTGTCAGAATACCATCTAATTAGCTCTGCCATTTTTGTAAATGAACACAGTTTCTAAGCACACCAGTTGTGTCATGGATATAGGGGTCTAAATCAATAAACTAGCAAATGGCGAAAGGTAAGTGAGTGCTTTTGAAAAACGTTTGGGGGAGAAGGGGACGGGGGAAAGTCTCGGGTCATGGGAAACGTCAGAGCTTTCATTTCTGTTAGTTTGTTAAAGTAACCAGGCAGCCAAAAAAGCAGAAAAAATACATATAATTTTCTCATGCGAGTAGTCTATTGTTTGGCAAAGTCAGTCACATAAGTAGAAGATGACATTGTATAGAGTTTGGATAAAATTAAACTGACCACTGAAATGTCAACTCATGTTTTGCACATATCGATTTAAGATTTTTGCCTTAATTCAAAACCAAGATTCGTGGTTAATATAAATAGTTATGCTCGACGGAACGAAACATGAATTCATCTGTGGTTTCCAATACTTCAATATCTCAGCTTTTTTGTAAATAAACCGCATCGTAACCTAAGTGGTCAAGCTTACATCAGCAAACAAAAATAACTTGCATTAAAAAATCTCACGTTAAGGCAAGTGCATTCGCAAAAGGAGAGGACTGAGTTTTGGAAAAAAAAAAGTCAACCAAGGAGTTGCACTTTGAGTACTAGTTCACCTCTTCTTTACTTCAGACCAAATTAAATATTCAGCTGCGAAAACAGCAAGAAGTCGGGTTTTGGTTCCCCTGAAGTTGAAGTTTGAAGTTTATTTTTTTACCACAAGGTATTACAAATGATTTTACTAAAAAAAAGATTGAAAAGAAGTAAATACATAATATGTTCATGTGGCGAGGAGAACCATTAAAACTATAAAGCTTATACGAGATGGCCCTCCTCGACTCGATAAGGAAAAAATATGAGTTAGAAAAAGAAATGTCATGGCATAGGTATAATATCTAATGTAAACTATAAACTGAAAAATATTTTAATCAAATAAGAAAGACAAATAAACAAGAAGAACACATACACATACATTAAACAAAAACAAAACAAGAGGGGACGAAATACTGTATCAGTATTGGTAATATATTAAATTAATTATCAGTAAGAAAGGTTTTAAGTTGCTTCATAAAGGAAGATAAAGAAATAGAAGTTTGAATATTTCTGCTTAAGGAATTGAAAAATTTTGGTCCTTGATACCTTAGCGCAAATTTCTTAATATCGAGTTAAGACCTGACTGAGAACTTATGCACCTGAGAACGGCGAGTACATGATTTGGACAAAAAAGGTACTGGATGTTGTTTAGTATAAACCATGCCTGATTTGTATTTATAGAAAAACACAAGATCAAAATATTCAAGCCAGTAGTTGATGGGAAGTAAATTCCAAGAGAGAAGTTGCTGGGTGTAGTTCAGAGTAACATTTTTGCATAAAAACTTTATAGCTCTTCTTTGTATTTGTTCCACTGGCATCATATTGCTTACTGAAGATTGAGGAGCCTAGAGGTGAGAACAATAACACAAATAGGAGCGAACTAGGGATACATATTAAGCACGTTAATAGGAAAGGGGTCTCCCGGATAAAAGAAGGTGTCTAAAAGAGCAAATTTATACCTATTTTCAAATGCTCGTAATTCTGTCGTCTTTTAACGCATTTGAATAAGGTTTTCACTAAGTTGAAGCCGACGAATAGCAACTTAGCGGATTTTAGTTTGTTTTTGGGAATTCAAGGTAACTTTTGTGTTAATTGGCCTAACGCTAGCCCCATACGGCCAGTCCGAATATCCTGTTCGCAGGCGCATGTGTAAAAAATGGATTGTTGTGGCTGTGTGCGAGTAGGTGCCTGTGTTTGCAAAAGAACGATCAAATCTGCCCTTCTCCCCCTTCTCCCTCTTCTACCCTAACTCACTTATGCACCTGTTTCTGCGGTCGCACTTCGTTATATCTTCCGTTGAGAATGACGATCTTAACTGCAACTAATGTTCACTTTTTATTTGCGTTGACAATGGCGTGATCGAGGTGTAAGTTAGTGATGCTGCAAACTGTCTTGTTGAAGGTGAAAGGATTTCGTAAAATGACGTTAAGAAATGAAACAAAACGCAGCAGAAACCACCTCTTTGTAAGGGATATCGACGAAAAAGCAAAACACTAAATAAATCGACGAAAAATCGAATCACAAATGCTTCATTAAACGTCAAAATAAGCCGCAATATTACGAAGAACGAACTGCAAGAGTCATCTCTGAACGAAGTTAAACAGAAAATCTTTCTTAGTCTCTCGGACTTATTACAGGAGAACCCTTTCCTGTTAACGCGCTAGATACATATAACTGTTTCATTGCATCTTGCTTTAGATCACCGGCACATTTCCTTCAAAAAATCCAAGCATTTTGTTAGATTTTGTGCATATTGCCCTGTTCTCGTTCTAAGACGGGTCTTTCGAAATCATTATACCGAGGTCTTTTTCTTTATCGACAATCTTCAGCTCGCCCCGCGAAGTACTCATAATACTGAAACACGATTATAAAAACGTATAGTGAAGGTGTTCACTGACGTATATTTATGGAATAAATGCCTCTAAACTTTTCCCAGTGATAGTATTGATCAGAGATGAATTAAAATACTAGCTCTTGTTACTGTATGTCATTGCAGCAACTTAAGCGATCGGAAAATTTTTGGGTAAAACCTGGAGACAAAGAATGCCTGTCGGCAGAGCAAGCCAAGACTGATGTGAGTACAGTATATCATATTTTTTTTATCTCACTTTAAAAAAAGGAAATTTCAACTGCTTGTCACACTCCATTAAGAGTAGGTATTGACAGTACTTTAACAGCATTAGTAGTGCCGTCGTTGTGACTGTTGCAGTAGCAGCTGCGTTGTGATAGCCGGCAACAACAAATACAGCACTGTTGGACAGCATTGTTGGGTCACTATAGGAACTGTGGGGGATTCAGTCGCACACATTTCTAACACGTAAATGAGGCTTTTACACTTAACAGTGTTTCTTGGACATCGTTACAACGTACTTTCTTTTCCTTACTGAATTAACTGCAGAAAAAAATGAAAATATTTTGCAAGTATCAGTACGCTGTTAACTGATTATTTTTTGTGTTTTGCTAATGCTTGTTAAAGCGTAAACGCGTAGTTTTGATAGTATTTGTCTCGGCCGCCGCGTCAATACAAAGAGAATAAAGTAACTCCAGACACATGAGATATATTTAGAGTTTGTGTAATTTTGGAAGCTTGAATCGCCTGAAAATAAATTTTGTTTTCATGTCTTGATGGGGAAGTTTTTAAGTAAATTCGATTGCGGTTGGTGAGTTGTTTTCGGTTTCGCCAAAATGTTCATGCGACCAGCATAATAGAAGTAATCTCATTCACATCAACAAACGTTTTAAAGCCATGCACAAAAAAACACAGAACGCTCTGTATCACCGCCAAATCACTACTTACCCCAAACGTAACCGAAATTATCGCTCCATGTAGTAAATTATATACAGTTTAACTCTAAATGTAATACATCGTCGAACAGTAATCTAATAAGTCGTCCTCGAACTCGACGGCCAGAATTAGATGGACCAGAAGCCATTCGAATTTTCTTGTCAAATGAATCAATTGCTGGCAAAAATATGAATGTGTATGGAAAAAATATAAACGAAACTCCTGTCTTGACAGGATGATCGTTCGACAAACGTTCGATTTCGATTTGATGGAACAAGATTAAACCACATAAACTAAATTCGCGCTCAAACACGATTTTTTGTATACGAAAAATTCACAGCACGGCCGCAATGCATGCCGGTTGTCTATGGGCTTTTAACGGTAATCGTAATAAAAATCGTTTTTCCAAATATGTGAGAGCAAAAGGTGACATTCCAACCAAACGTTTCCAGGCCGTAGATTACTTAAAAGAACGGCAAAAATATCACTTATAAAGCGATGCTGTCATATAACACGTGACTTTTTGAATGATTGCATGTTTCACTGGTAAGCTTTCTAATCCTTTCAAGGTAGAACCAAAATCTAAAGGGTTACGGTTCACACGGAACCCTTTCCATATGACCAGGTTCACACGGGACCCATTTCAAATCGCAAAGAACGTAAAGGTGATTGACACACTTTGTTTTTGTAAATTATAGGACAAGAACAGTCTTAAACGACATATCGTCAAAAAAATAAAAGTTCAATTTAATAGGTTAAGTCGGTACATGTTTTAAATGAGGAACTAACGTGTCCGTCAAGGAGAGATTGGCTCATAGTGCTAGTCATTTGAGAGGCAGTCGTGAAGATACACTTGATAAAGTTAAAACACGTAAGAAATAGTTTATTGACAATCATTTATGTCTAAAAGGCAAAAACAACTGCCCATACCAGTTATGAAGGCACGTAAGTTATGATCTCATCACTTAAGGATATTATATTCACCCATA
>JAOBYF010059675.1:0-12373 GCA_025403605.1 Parazoanthus darwini
CGGTTTTCCAACGAGTCCCAGTTTAGGTCTGCGATCATTTCTTTGACGCTGCTTGTTCTCCCATAGTTGTTAAGCGTGAACCTTGCTGCTCTGCGCTGCACTGATTCGATGGTCTTTATATCTTTTTGAGTGAATGGGGACCAGGTGGTAGTGCTGTACTCTAACTGGTGTCTAGCCAGGCATAAGTAAGCATGCTGTGCATGTAGCTAAGTGTTCTCAAAATACTGGTCCAATGCCGTTAAATAATTACCCATAAGAGTGCTATCATAAGTGGCATCACCAATTGCTAAAAATAAACAGTAGTTAGACAGTAATTTTGTTCTCAACAACTCTCCATGATCCAATTCAAAATTGCACAACTTTCCAGGCCTCGAGAAACGATTATAACTTCCATAACTTTCCAGGTTTTCCATGAGCCATCCCACCTTTTATCCCATTCTTTTTAAAAAAATACAACTAGATCGGAAGTTTGGAAAGCCATTGTATATTCTGCGATATTCAACGGGTATATATATAGTATTCTACTCTCTACTTTCCCATCATTACTTGCGCACAGTGTTCAGTGATGCTGGAATTCCCAAAATCAGCTCAGATACTTTTCAACTCCTACGAACTTTTCCAAACAGTTCTGATCATGTCCGCAAATTCCGAAGATTTCCGAAGACTTCTGAAAATTTTCCGAGAATTTCCCGAAATTTTTAAAAATCGGCGTTAAGACTCCTAAAAAACTGTTTTGGTACATGAGGCCAATTCCGCGATGTCCCACTCTAAAGCATTGTACCTACTACACGTACGTACTTACTTTGTAGTGGGAATGTGTTGTCCACTTTAATATCCACAAGACTGTCAATCCTGAGTTCTTTTGAGGAAAGACGAAGAGTTTTCGGAGCGTCTTGCGCTGGATGCAACAGAGTCTTGCTCTCATCAAAGTGGCCTATCACTGAGAATTCCTCGTTGTCTCTCACCCGCCTGCTTGCAAGCTCAAAGCATCTTGCTGAACAAAGTCCAGCAATGAAGATTTCTCTTACGCCGTCATGTGATGAGAAATCTTGCAAGGTACCCTGTTTCTTGCACCAGTTGCAAATCCCCTGTGTTCCTGATGTGTGGACACGTTTCACCTTTTTCTCGCTCCCATCATATGTAATTTGCAACCCTGAGAATGAAATGTTCAGTGGTCCTTCAGTAAATTAAGAACTCCAATACTGCAGCTTTTGGAGGGTACCAGCATGACCTAGACTCTATAGCGCAATACATTTGCCTGGTGAGAAGACGAGAAATTAGGCCAACTGCCAGCGACATTGAATTAACAAAACCTGCAATCTTTGCTAGTTTCCGAAATGTAATGTAGCGATCCTGAATTGCAGTATTTAGTAGGTCTTTAAGTTTCGCCACTTTGACTTTAGGAACTTGAAATTGCATGTTAACAGTGTTAGTAATGAAACCCAACCATTGTCCGATTTGCATTGGCGGCCAATGTGACTTTTCACCATTGACTACGAAACCCGAAGCGTTAAGATCTTTCTTCTGTATTATACTAGCTGCTTGGGCAGATTCTTTATCGGGGTGGCTACTGATCCCGTCATCGAGATACACAAGACTATTATGGCCCATAATTCGCCAGCGTCTAACCAATGGCCGCAAAATTTTCGTAAAACAGAAGCAAGCACTACTCAATCCAAACGGCAACACCCGAAAAGTGAAATATCTTAAGACTTGGCCAAAACGCCACGCAAAACCGAGATATTGTTGGTGTGCCTGATGAACGCTAACATGATGATACCCGGATTTTAGGTCCCAAGTGAAAAACCAATGCCCTTGATCTATGACTTGTGATAACGAACGAAGGTCTTCATACTTAAACTTTGGTACGATTAAACACTGATTTATATGCCTTAAATCAATGACTAGACGAAGCTTCCTGCCATCGGCTACTGTCAGCGGATTTACGCAAAAGGGAGGTGAGCTATGCTCCTCAATACTACCATCCTTCAAAAGCTTAGTAATTGCCTGGTGCACAAAGTTGGGATGCTCCAGGGATGATCTATTGTTTTTCAGGAAACAAGTTGTGGGATAACGCATGAAGGGTAGCCTATAACCTTCATTAACGATATTCAATACGAAATCGGGAGCCTGCAAAGTTGTGGCCCAGAATTCGGCCGAATCTTTCAATCTTCCTACGACACTGACAGCTTTAGTGTCCCGGGCACTAAACTCGCCCATAGAACTAGAAAGAATATAAGGAAGATTAGACTCATCTTCATGATCACAGTCGAAGACGTCAGATTCGTCGGCGTAACTCACGTCTAGTCATCGGCGATAGAAACTGGGAACGGTCAATGTGAGTCGGGGAACGGTCAATATTTACAATTTCTGCAGCGATGCTCGACGTTCTTAATTGTTAAAACTCCCCTGCCAGCCTTCGAAAATTGTAGATTTTCACATCTCCAAACATATATTGACCGTTCCCCGTTTTAGTAGCGTTCGTAGTAATATTTCTAAGAAACCAATTATGATAATCTCCTGGAGGAGTATCCCCCTGAACATCCCTTTTGTACCCATTTTGCGTCGTCTTGCTTCATCCCCGACAAGCATTTTTTTTGCGGCTTTTTTTTTCTTGTTCTTCATCCAAGCAAGTTTTCAAATTTTATGAATTGCTGATTTCCTTGCAGAGTACATCCCGTTTCTAACATCCATAATCACAACAGCTTTGTTTTTCAGTTTTTGAAACTGGCGAAAAGTCGTTTGTCCCAACAATTGTTCTTCTTGTACAATGAGGAACAAAATTTCATTCAGGAAAATGGTTTAAAATTGCCAATGAAACACCGTCAAAACACTATGAAAAGACAAAGGACAACACCAGATGACATTTCATACACTTTATTTAGTGAACTGCATATTTGTAGATTTCAGTTTTCAGTTTAAATTCCAACACAAACTAACAATCTCGACTTAATCAAGCTCAACATCCTCACTTTGGTCAGTGTTTTTCATAAACAATTATCTAATCGTTTTTAATCCAATCGAACGATCAACTAGTTTAAAGATTGCTTTGTTTTTTTAAAACAATCTTCGTGTGAAACGAAACAGAAATTTGACGGTGAAGATTAAATCAAGTTCATTCAGCAGCAAGGCTGGCCTGCATTGTAAGATATATTACAATAAAATACAAAGACAGTACCAAAATATAAAACTACTATATCTATTTTACAAGCATGCTTCTACACAATATATACTTATTGCTTGAATGCTAAACGCCAAATAAAACGTAGTTACAAACATGCCTCTAAAGCAGCTGCCTTAGGGAGGAGGGAGCGGGGTTGGAGGGAGAGGGGGAGGAGGGGGCAAGGCGGCTGCTTTGGAATCTACAAAACACTGAAGAAAAGATTTTATTAATTTTGCCAAGGGTGTTTCATTTTTTACACCCGTGTCATTGTTATAGTTCACAGAACTAGAAAATCTGAATATCCCTGTTCGTTTGAGTGTGATGGTTCCAGAGCAGCGAGTCCACTGCACTTTCGCCACAATAGTACACTAGTTAAAACAGCTAAAAAATGATAGTTAAAAACGGACGTTACTGCAACCGGGAACGGTCAATATGAGTCGGGAACGGTCAGTATGAGTTTGGAGGTGTAAACAGTTACACATTTTTCGAAGGCTGGGTGATTTGAACAGTTAAGAACATCAAGCATCGCCGCGTATATTGCAAATATTGACCGTTCCCAATTCCAGGTTTTAGTAAGATCCGTCCGTTGTGTCTCAATAAAATCCTACAAATTTCAATTTAAAATACTTTCTACGCAATGCCACCTAGCGATTTACAGTAAGATCCAGAAACATAATATCAGCTTGCTGGTCACTCATTCACATCACGGACTATTCGCCTCTACCGAGTTTAACCTGATCTTATTTTTTTTGGTTATTCTTACCAACCTATCTAAGATGTTAAACTTTAACATAACCCAGACAATATTCCAGACACTCCTTACTTGAATGATAGACAAAATCGATCGGAGAGTTTCAAATCTACTTGAGAATATCTTTATTGATAAGTTTATTATATTGTATTGTATCATGTAGGTCACTAAAAAAAGGTGAGAAATGGCTTTCTTTCTACTCTTTCAAAGTTTTTGACATCTCAACATGTCTCGCTGAAAATATTTATGAAAATTGACACTTCTGACACTAATATAAAAAACAGCATGGCAATGGGTTCATGGATATCTGGAGGCGATAGAGAATCGTGCTACACGACTGTAAATGCGCAGCATTAAAATTAAACGAACAAACTTACTAAGGACCTTTGCACAGGTGTGCAGGGGCAGGCTCAAGGAGAAACAACCGACAAGTGTTGAAATTGTCCTCAAACCTCGCATACGCGTAAGCCTCCTTCACATCCAACATCATCGAGGGTGTCAGATGTCCAAACATTTCCACAAAAACATCCAAACGCATTATCTGCACAGCAGTTGGTTGTTGTATAAACTGTAAAGCTTTGGGAAAACCTCTGATTGCAACTGATTTGTGAAACGAACCCTCGCGCACTTGCGGAAATTTTCTTTTACGTAACTGCAAGACAATCGCTTCATTGTAAACTGAAGTGTGAGCTTCTAGTTTACAGTTCAATTTTACGGTGTGGCAGGAGAGAAGAGATTTGCAAACATGCTGGTGGTACACGTGAGATAAGCAGCACTGCTTTCCACAATACCTTGACAGCCAGCAGGTTTTACACGTATAAGTGTTTTCTCCCATTCGGGAACTGCAATTGGAACACAAATCAGGCATTGCCATATCCTGTACTGCTCTTGCACAATAACTGGGATTCTGTACATTATTAATAAGTTTCGGGGGATTAAACGATGTAGTTTTGGTAACATCAATCTCTAAAGACGAAAGAGCAAAATTCTTCCCATACATAAGAAATGTCTTGGCTTCTTCGTTCTCTGAACTACACTCTTTCACTACTTGCTGCTCTAATAAATGAGGCTTGTCCACAGGGTAAACAGGCGGCCCAGCATTCTGAAACTCATTTTCTTGTACTGTCACATGTCCAGGGTCATTAAAAAAAACACGAACTCCTCCACAGCCATTCCAACTGAAGTTATTGTGCTCTATCTGTAAATTGGAACCAGACGTTACTACAAGTCCCCAGCATGCGCTGGATAGAATTTGGTTGTTCTGTACCTTTCCATCACTTCTGGAAATAACCATACCATGACCCCAACCATGAGTGATCTTATTCTTAGAAACTTGAAAATCATTGATATGGTGGCAAAGTATCCCCACGAAATTGTGTAGCATAATGTGGTTTCCACTGACAGTTGTTGTGCCAGTTCTCCTACACTTGATGCCTCCGCCACAGTCCAGTATCACATTGCCACACACAGTGACAGCAACATTACATTGTGGAATCGTAATGCCAAAAAGACCGAAATTAGTTATTATGTTCCCTTCCAAAACAACGTTGCCATGTCTTAATGTTCTGGTTTCTGTTCTTACTCCACTGCATTGGTTCCGTGAGATGCTACCACTCAAACCATTAAAATGGGAATGTGAAACTTGCAGATGTTTCATTTCAAAGCATGTTAATAGGCTTCTGTCGAGTTTATGAATAATAGATTCAATAGAATCTTTCATGCTTTCTTCCAATCCACCTACAGTGACAGCGACATGTTGGACGGCAGAGCTAACGAAATCATCAATCTGTCCACAGTTTTTAGCTTGTTCAAAAAAACAGCCTGTCGCTTCAAAAACACAACCACAACAAATAATTCCACCACGTCGAACAATGAAGTGTAGGTTCTCCAACATGTACATACAGTCTGTCACTAAGTCTTGGCCATCAACTGAGCTCAAAAGTATACCACAACTTACTGTTATCCTGACAATTTGACCCGGAAGTCCCACAAAACTAAAGTTACCTCTTGAGCGAACTATTTTTTCGATTTCGTAATCCCCCCCAGTAAAAATGTACACAGTTTCAGTTTCCTGATTTTCTTTTACCATTTCATTGTATTCCTTGTCCAACAATAACCACGCTCTTGTGTTGGAAACTTCAACGTACGTGATGTTAATGAGGAACTGGGGAAACTTGTTTCTAAGTTCTATGGCTTTGCTGTTTTCTCCAAACTTATACAGCAAAACTGCCATGGCAGCACGAGCTCTGGCTCTCCAACGCTGTGGATTGTTTTCTGCCAGTTTACACAAAATATAAACTTTTCTGTAGTGTGCAGTTAGGAGACCGGGGCAGCACTCAAGCCACTTAGTAACATCATTAAATGATTCTTCAAAGTTTCTAAGTTTCATTAGCGATGCACAGCGATAGTTGTACAGCTTCGCATGATCAGGGCAAATATTCTCTTTGCAGGATGTAACAGTATCAACTGTTATACTAAGAGAGCTTGAAACGACTTGGTCAATCAATGTGCAACATTGAATGTAGTTGCCTTTACCAAAGGCAATTGTAACTGCTTGCTCCGTTGCTGTGACAACTTCAGTTTTGTGTTTTTTCTCAGCAGCACGAAAACGCTCTTTTTCCTCAACGGACAAGCGGTTTCTTGGTTTTAATGAAGTATTCCAAGTGCCGTACTGACAGCTGAAGTTGTCAGTACATGGGGACATCAAACAAACATTTCGAGTTAACTTGTCTATTTCATCTGGTGAAGGAGTTTTGTTAAGTGCACCAATAATTCTCAACACGGCTTTGTGGCAATTCCTCGACTCAGAAAAATTTCTAAAATGAGAAAAGTACAAAGCTGTTTCACGCAAAAGCCTTGCGTTTTCCTTCGTCAACCACAGCGTCTTGGCATTGGCAGAACTGACATACTTCGCTAAATACTTCTTCAAGCAGTTCGAGTTAATTGCTAATTTTATCCACAGGCCACCAGTTGAAGGAGATGGTAATAATACTGGTTCTCTCATTGTCTTCTTCGCCAAAAATTCCTCAAAGGAATCCCACCAGCATACAAGATCAGAGCCAGTAAACGTATCACAGAATGCCTTATGGAGGGCTTTGACTGCACAAGATAACACAAAATCCCGCGTACCATCCTGAGCACAGCGTTCTCTAATAACTTCTTGTACTAGTCTGTGAACGCTCAGAGAATTCAATTCTTGATTCTGTTCAAAGAGGGAGAATTTGGTCAATAGATCAACGATTTGCTTTTGTCCAAAAGTTCTCCGAGCAAAGTGACAAAAATTTCTGTCATCCACTTCAGGGTTTCCAATATTCACAACTTCAATTGGAATTATATCAGGAGACAGAAAAGCTGCAATCTTCATCATTAGGAATGCGGCTTCACCCAAACCAGAACCGTCTCCCGCTTTAGATATATGCTCAATGTTCACCTGCCACGTTGTGTGAATTGCAAGCCGCTCTGGAGAGTAATACTCGGTAGTTGGGTTGGTTTTCCTTTCTCTAAGAAGTCTAAGACGCTGGTCTTTGAACTCTTCCAGATACTCCTTCACTGTACATTTCACGACATTGATGTACACGGCCGCTTGCTCAAGAGCTAGTGGTAAGCCACCAAGTTCATTAGACAGACTGAACGCGTCTTGTAACTCTTTCCCACACAGGGAAACACTTATTCGCTTCTTTAGGAATTCGACTGACTCCTGGTCTATTAGCGAGTGGAGAGAGACAATGTTGGTGGGATGAAGTTGTAGCATCTCGCGCAGTTCTTCTGGTTTGCACCGAGAAGTCACCAACACATGCCCTACACTTTCTCTCATCCAGGACCCTCTAAGCAACTCGTACATAGACGGTGAGAGTTCGGTATGGTCAGTATCATCAACTACCACTAGCCAGGGAAGAGATCTCTTGTGCAACCACGAAAGCACTCGATTTAGTTTCTGGCCAGGACCTTTCACATCTTTCTTTTCTTTCTGAGTATCTTCCACTCCTTTGTCTTGCTCTTCCTGCTTTCCGATGGCATCTCCAAGGAGCTCAATTAGCGCATCAACTGACTTGGATAACATTTCATCGCTCTCACCACTCAACCAGAATATACCTCCCGTATAGTCTGAACGAGTTCGCCATGCATACTCGATGGCTGTAGCTGTTTTACCACAGCCTCCTAATCCAGAGATCGCTAACAGTTTATGCTTGACGCCTGCCATCTCTTCAGCACCAGATGACGTCTTAAATCCGTGAAAAAGGTACTGAAGTTGGACTAACTCAGCTTCTCGTCCGGTGAAGTAAGTATTTCGGTTAGGAACGCTAATGAAAAGGTTTGTCAAACTCGCACTACTTGCAGCTCCACTGACGCCAAGGCTACCCATTTTCTCTTTGATGTCCTTTACATCATGTTCCACTTTGTCAACTCTTGCTTTAAGCTTCTCGATTTCATTCTGGAGTCGTTTCTCAACATCTTCAAGTTTGTTCAGTAACGTCTCCCTGTCAGTTTCACGCTCACACGAGTAGTTTGTCACGTCAGTCCTCAGATCAGCAACCTCGTGACGTACGAGCTTCAACAGGTCAGCATCCACGGGTGAGTTGGTGCAGAGAGCGGTGCCTGAACGGGAAAGCAGCAAACTCACAATTAAACCTAAGGGTTCACACTTGTACAAGATACGCAAAGGCATAAAAAAAAACAAAGGAAAAGACAAAGTAACAAAGCTGCGTGCTTGTTCCAGCTGTGGTATTTTTCTGTCGTGTACTCTATTCAATATATTATGCTTGTGATTATGCCCATCTTTACCTTACAAGTATGAAATGTGCAAGCTCAAGGGAACTTAAGGATTTCAGTAGTTAGAACTAAAGACAACCGATTCAGGTCATCAATATAAAAACAAGGCACAAACAGGAAGCACCTATCCAGTTAAAAATCAAACGGCTCATAGATACCCCTTACTTCCTATATTTCTGTTCCTTCTTTCTCGCTCGTGTTACAAGATGTGACAATGAACAAAAATGACAAAAGTTATTATCAGAAAACGTAGTTTGCCACAACCACAAATTCTATAATTAAAGTAAGTCTGGTTTCTGTCCAGCCTGATCAGCATTCAAATTTGGTGAACTGTAACCCAATTCAGAAGGTTTTTTTAAGCTTTTTTATCGGAATCGATTGAATAACGAAACGACGATTTAGCGACGGGTAAATGGTCGTATCTCCGATTCAAATTACATAACATCTGGTCTGAAGATGAGACTGCCGTCTGAGATGGGTTTCCATCTCCAATATGACTTCGAACGGTAAACATTTCGTTAGTTAAAACTGCTATTACATCAGACAATTTAAAAGATTTATTATTCTTTATCAGTATTATTAATGGGTTGCCTGTTCAAAAATATGAAACACTGTATGTTTTCAAAAAACTGAAACCATTAGTAAACTTGTGAGATAAAGAACGAGTTTTCAATTTTCTCCAAATTGAAGGGCTTAAAATCATGTATCTTAGTACCAAGCAAGTCAGTAGCCAACCTTTTGTTTCCCAGTCGTGCAGCTCTCCCAACAGCTTTACTTGATCTCCACTTGCAAGGCCAAGACTCTTGACAAGAATATCCATTTCCTTGAAGCTTTTGTGAAACCTTGCAGCATCCCACTCGGAAAAGGCGCAGTGAGCCCAGACGTTTCTCACTTGATCACGGAGAACACTCGCTGCAGTTTGTACTGCAGGTGAGAAGGTTGGCACTCCTCCAAGTAACAACAACACAGCAGATGCATCACAGTGCTCGTCAAACGCATTGAACTTGGTCATAAATGGCTGTAAATACAACTTGGCCAAGTCAACATAGTTTGTGACCTTGTAATCAAAATTAGCAAAGTCAAACTTTCCTCCCACCAGCTTGCGCACGTCGTTCCCATTGATGTTTTCATACTTTAGCACCTTTGGCCACTTCTTCAGAGGAGCAGCCGCCGTCTGTACATCGATCTTGTGGCTCGCCACCAGTTTTGTGTACTCATTCTGTACTCCTTGTTCCACGAAGGGGCGAAGTTGCGGCACCAAGACCTTGTTCAAAGCCACTCCAGCAACAATCCATCTCTTCTCCTTCTCAGAGAGATTCATACCTGAAAATGTAAATCCACTCAGATGGATATCCAAAATAATTTGCTTTGTATTCTACATGTATGTCGATGTTGTAAGAGTCAATACTACTTTAAGTTTAAAACAGAGTTGCAAGAGGCAAATGCATTACCTTTTAAGAAAGCTTAAAAGAGACAGGCAGAGGAAAAGCTCTGTTTTACTAGGACATTTTTTAAAACAATACAATTGAAAAAAAGTTTTTGTTGATTTCTTGAGTTGCACACTAATGGGAAAAGTGTTATTGTCTATACTGAAGAACTTATTAATTTTTTTAATTCATTATTTGTAAAGTTTGAATGAAGCACAGAATTTGTTCAACTCTGAATGTTTACATTTTATAAATCCATTTTGATATTAGTTGATCAAACAATCAGGAAAAGTTTACAAATGTTTTCGATTTAAGTAATTTTAACTAACTGCAAATTTATTCAGTTGCGCAAATATAATAAATACATGTTAAGCCTGAGAGCCTGGGATGGAGGATGGTTGTTAGTCTAGTTCTGAGTCATGAACGGGGCTGCACTAGCATTCTTCAAACAGCCATTCAGTTTGTTTCTAGTAAACTAACGTTTCAAAAATATTTCGGAAAAGGCTGAGGAACGCCTAATGGGTCTATAGGTCACTGAAGATTTCCCATACTGTACCATGCAGTACCATGTTGGTGGGATCATCACACTGATGAAACCAATGGCATACAGGACGAAGGGTTTGTCCTATGGGATTGACCAGTGGGCACATAAGGTTACTTGTGGCCAGTAATGGTTGATTGCCATTCCACAGTTTTCAAGGAATAAGAAGTAAATGATCGAGTATGTAACCAACCTTGTTTCCAATCACTTCCCTTCACCAATATAAAGACCCTACTGTAGTTGAGTCTGATCATGTGACACCCAGTAGCTACATCACTGGCTGAGTGCACAGCGTAATACAAAACTACGTTTTTCCTCACAATTTTTGCCTAATAAGCAAGAAGTAATTCAATTTTTCTTGTTCCAACTGAGGTGTTGTAGACAAAAACTGAACCTCTCCCCTCAGTTCAATTTCTTGATGTGAGGTCCTTCTCTTAGAAAGAAACTTCTATCCAAACTGATCCTAATTATGATCAGGCTTTGTGACATTTTATGCAGTTTCTGAACAGAGCCAAAAGTTCAGACTTAATTTTCTTGTAATTCATCGCAATGCTACAAAGTAAGCTACTCAAAACACTCAATTTGCACTCGTCGGATATCACAATTATCATGTAAGGGCAAACAATTTAAACAAATCAAGAATTCATGTAGCTGACCACTGACATATTGGAATAAGTACTGCATCATTTATCTACAGAATTTTTGTTCTTTGAACCTTTTGCTTGTTCAAAACCAAATGAAGTGTTACATTCACCTCAGGTCTGGACCAAACTGCTTAAATAGATCAAATGACCTTGAAAAGCATAAACTATAAATTATGGAAATCTTGTCTTAATCTTGACCCATGTTATTAAAAAATACCAACAAGAGAAGCCTCATATATATCATTTGGCAGCCATGCTGCATTACAGCATGTAATATCTCCTATTAGAACAGGATTGAGGGCTCAAAGTTGGTGTGACATTCGAGCATGTGGCAATACTTACAGTAGAAGGCATTTCCCAGCCACCTCAAAAGAAACCATGGACAAACAAAAAGTACAGTATCAGCAAACTAAATACAAATCTGAATCTAGATATCAGTCATTTTTGCTTAGATCCCAAGTGAACCGCATCTGGTGGGTTGGACCCATATTTGAACATTAAAACCTGCTGACCTGCTAGGCTAGTAAAGAAAACTGCAATTGCATTGAGATTCTGTATTGCCCACCAAATCTGTCTAATCTGATTGCTTCATGTTGTCAAATTTCATTTTTAAATTAACTTCAGATTTTTTAAAGATAGTTCGGAAATGCAGCAAATGGTGTTTCAGAGAATCTTGTTTTTTAAAAATTTCTGCCAGGGGTATCCCCTTCAAAGTGAGTACTTGTAGCTGCAAGATGCTCGCTCTTTCTGTTTTTTGTGTAATTTACATATTCGCTTTATTTAGTGATAAGCATTCAAAGTCAAATCGATTTACTACGTATTGTAGTAAACAGTAGTGCTCCCTGGAGGCCACTCGTTCAGTGGAAAATAAGAAGTTTATCTAAGTTCATTTAGTTTTTGCGTGGCACCAAACCCATTGCGTATTTGCGTGGTGCCAAACCCACTGCGTGTCAAGTTCAAGTAAAGAACTTCAATTTTGCGAAGCACAACTAAGGGGACATTGGTACGTGCAGATTTCCTTTCCATATTATATTATATTGTATTAGTATTTACTTGTTTCAGATGTTCGATTTAGTT
>JAOBYF010059786.1:0-12370 GCA_025403605.1 Parazoanthus darwini
CCAAAAGAATGATACTCAGCCAAGTCAACAGTCTTTACGATCCATTAGGACTTGCTGGCCCATTCACAATTCGTGCTAAGATATTGATGCGAGAATTATGGGTAAAGCAACCAGAACTGGGATGGGACGAATCTATTCCTAAGGAACAAAAACACAAGTGGATGAAATTCTTTGATGATTTACATGATATGAACACAATCACAATGGATTTCAAATGTTTTGATGAGAACTAACCAAGGTTTCAGAACTGTTATGATTTTATTTAACTGGTTAACAACGCCAGGTTGACAATCGTAACAATAGTAGTTCGAAATCTGAGAAGAAATACAATTCAAGTGTTACACGCATTAATCTGGTTTGAGAAAAGACTGAAATAGATTTAAATATTTACCCATTGGTTCGCCTTGTGGTCCTCACCATTTCATGGTCAGTTCGGTTATGAAGTTACTTGTACAATAATTGTTATCAATTACACTTGTTACGCATGTAATTACTTCAATTGCTTTTGAGCAATACAGTTTTGCAACACTGTTTTTCTCATTTTTTGCTAGGAAGCATTAAGACAGCCTAGAAATGCACTTTTTCATTGTAGATTTGCTTAAATCATATCAGTGACGTTATCTAACTTACAAAATATCAATTTGGCATCATAACTAAGTACGAGCTCTGACTGCAGTGCATTGTGGGTGAAATTTTGGTATTTTTTATATTGCCAGATTTTGTCAAATTATTTTACACTTTTATTTTAGAATGTTTAACATTTATTGTTAGAAACATTTTTAACAAGCTTTTTTGGTATATTTATAACTAGTTTACACTGAAGATGCTTTTTAAAGTTACGGAACAATCACTTGAAATATTTCACAGAAACAACAAGATTTATGCCGGCGGAAAACCGCTTTAAACTTTATTACAAGGATTGAATTGGTATCAAAAGCTCTATTTGAATCAATATTGTGATATTACACAAATAAAATGATAATATTGAATTCATTAAATGTTTTAAAATTAAATTTCATGGAAAAACCAGAAAATACGACAAAATGACTAATTTTATGACGTCATAATGACGTCATCATTGTTACACCACTCCGAAACACCTTAAAATGTAAATATTCACTCAAACATTGTTTCTGTGTAATGTAATTTCATTTGACCCAATATTACAGATTTTACAGAGGGGGAGCACTTTGTCCCCCCTCCCCCCAGCCATTTTAAGGCCTAAAAAGCCCAGCCCAGATAGGTTAAAACGTACGCCCGCTGTGTTTTTACAACGGCACTAAAGTTGAAAACAGACAAAACAGCTTGGGCCACAAACATTTCAAGTTCAACCTGTGTAAGTCTTTGACTTTTCCACTGAAGATATCATGGAAATTTCTCCTCCTTACATGGCGAAAAATTTTGATCTGAAAACGGCGAATTTTTCTCTAACACAATACTGTAAAACAGGTTACGTCTTGTTCATATCACTCAAACCAACAGTTGACTTCAATAAATTTAATCTTCTTCTAAACGTTACCCTGAACTCCACCCCAATTCTAACGCTAGCACTAACTAACCCTTACTAGAAACTCTAAGGGAAAGAGAAGTTAGAAGGTGTGATTGTCAGTTAGTGTTGTGAGTGGGTCCACGCGTTTTAAAATAAAGTCTTCTTTCAGGCTAACTCTGATGGGACACTCCCAAATTTTGATTGACACCGTTCAGTCACATTTGTAACTTAGACTTGCTACAAGTCGACAGACGAATTATCCAATGAAAGTCTGATGAATACGAGCGCGAAGCGCTCGCAACAATTGCCGAATGCGCGCGAGGCGCCGCCCTCCGCTCGTCGCTTTGGACTCGCTCGCGCCTTGTTTTCATCATCTTTTCCTTGGATCAATCGTCTCGTGTGACTTACGAGTCTACTTGTTGCAAGGGAAAAGCCGATCCGTGGAAACCGAGTGAATGCGACTGAACCCAACTGAAAACAACTGATCCCGACCGAACCCGAGTGAACACGAGTGAACCCAACTGAAAATGACTGAATCCGACCGAACCCGAATGAACACGAGTGAATACAAAAGGACCACAGGCAGACAATCCGTAAAACCGAACGGCGAAGCAGCGCGTGATTCGGCGAGAAACTACTAGCCCGGGGGGTTGCGGGTGCGAGGAAGGGGGAAAAAACGTTGCTTCGCCGTTCGATTTTTGCATCTCTTCGGTTGATTCTGTGGAACAGAAAGAGACTGCTTGCAGTCTATAATCCCATACATTTGCTGAAATTTGTGCCGCCTTAGTTGACCCCATATACTTGCTCAGAGTGATTTGTAACAGCTGATGTCAGTTTCTTTGGAGTGATCGAAAAATACCATCCATAAATACTATATTTTCTACCCTATGAACTCCAAACACGAAATAAAAAAATTAGATTAACAAAGTTCACTTACCTTACGTCTTTCGAGATGCCAGGTTTCAATTATTGGCTGGCCGGATATTTTATTGCGAGCATTCTAGGGATGGCCGGGGCATGATCCCCGAAAATTTTTTAAAGTTGATATTTCCAAGATCACTAATTTAGCTACACATTTCACTGATGTTTCAGTGACAATTTTCAAGGAACTAAATGGTTACAAATTTGTGTTACATAATTTGCAACACAAGATTTAAAATAAAATCCATGCATGCAAAGTCACAATCCTATCAGTTTTTTTTTAATAAAAAGGGTAACCGGAACATGGTCACGTCCGCGGACGTGACACTAATCCACAAAAAAGATAAAAAGAATCGGTGGAAATACTACCCTCATTACCTCCCATTGTTTGCAAGATAATGGGGCGTTGCGTCTGCAACAGGCTCTATATTCCCACTAACAAGAAGCGACACTGGTTTCTACGAAATAGTTCATGTGTAACGCAGTTGCTATCCGTTCTTGCGACACCATCGGGCACCACCACACTAAAAGCGCTCATTATATCGTATCTTGACTTTGCAAAGGCGTTCGACTCCGTTGAGGTAGTCGTAGCAGGTGTATGTTGGAGCCTAAGGTTTTTCTAGTTTGGGGTCGTCTTGCAGTTACAGTTTGTGATACACGTACGCCATTTAATGGATAACGACGGGTCAAGACAAAAAAATGCAGCTCTGTATTTTCTTTAACAACATTAATATACATATATCCATTTGATGGTATGAATCCATTTCGGTATAGATTTGTATACCATTTTTCGAGATTTTTTATAACCTGGCCTATTTTCAGGTGCGGATGATTTGCAAAGTTTGTCAACCGGAGAAGACGCTAAGTCGAAAGGGTTTGATACGAGTGGACCCCACAGAAAACGAGAGAGAGAGGTAAGTACTATTTCGAGCGCAAAAAAAACTATAGTTAACAAAACATTGTTTTGGATACTCTAATATTTTTGATACTCTAATTTTGACACCTGCGTTTTTTGTTCACGTGTATGAGTTGCTTATCTGTCTGTCTGTCTGTCTGTCTATATACCTACCAACCTACCTTCCTACCTATTTATCTATCGGTGGTGATTGTCAATTTTAACCTGACCCCAAGAATTAGTTAATGTTCCTGGTTTTTCTAGTTTTTGTTCAGCCTTTGAAAGTAGCTTAACCCTAGAAACCTTTAATAGAAAAAAGTCACACGAACACTCTTCTACTTGCGTCACAGTTCATCCGATTGGCATGAAACTTGGCAGATATGATCAGCTTCCCTTGTACTTTCAATTAAGCATAGTTATGTTGTGTCTAGTTGGTTTCATTGGCAACCGTGATGAGCGGAATTCCCAAAATTGGCAGCCATCTTGGATTTTTTAGTTTTTCAGATTTTATTCAAATTTGAGCTATAAATACTGAAAATGTTAGGAAACAGCATTTAGGGATTGAAAACTTCAAAATAGGCAGAATCAATGGCAAAATTGTTCGCATTTAGTTGATGTCAACACACAAGTTGCGTGACTTACAGTTTAATTTGAACACTCGTTAAGAAAGGTATTTCGAAATGCATGAAAAAGATCCAGTGAACTGCGATGGTCGATCCGTGGTCTTTCTTTAACATGCGTTTGAAATATTTTAAAGAAGGCAAAAGCAATCCTAACGTTATACTTAGGGAACAACTGAGACAGTTTCCAAGGCAAAAGGCCTTTAAAACAGCATTTGTGCACGTTTGGTAAAATTTTGAAGACGCGGTTACTCAGCTGCCAAACTTAAGATATACCCTATAGAAATACAGGATTTGAACACAAATGCGGATTTTCCTAGTGGGTCTGTTGGTCTTAGTGTAATTCAACTGCGGATCGGACTCGGCTAAGGAATTGGACCTAGAACATTTGTGAGTAATTACAAGTCTTATTGCTTAATAATGAGCTATAAGGTAATGAAACTTGGCACTGCTCATGTGTCCAGATATCACTTTTAAAACTCGCATAGATGTCACTGAAAAACTGAAGTCCCATGAAAGGTTCCCCGCAGGCTGGATATTATTGTAGCTGTGTATAAGATTATCGGGTTAATTATCAGGTTGTTTATTTCGAGAATTTTCTATTTCGTCACACCATTTTCGGACATGTGCGCGTAATGGATAACTTTGAACCCAAAGATAAAATCAGAACACCCTTGTATAGTCATACCATACTCTATAATTACCATAATTAGAATGCATTAGAAGTGTGTGGTATTGATAAAATGAAAGTGCAAGCAGTTGCTATATTATAACCCTTTATAGTCATCAGACTGCTCTCATAAAGTGATCGAGAAGCGTCGGAGGGACAGAATTAACCGCTGTCTTGAAGAACTTGGCAAGATTGTCCCCATTCCTCACAAGAAGGGAGTCAGACAAGTAATACAACAGCCCGGGGGTTATACTTGGCATTTTTTGTGACGGGCATGGGAGGTCCAACGGATTCTTTAGGTTTGAAGTTTAAGTTTCCAGGGAGATTATTTGTGGTCTGTGGATTAAAAAAGTGAACATTAATGTTCATTTGATTTTAAGGTCTTTTGTTTTGGAACGTACAAGAACAACTTCATAAAACAACGAGGATCAGATTGGCCAAAATTTAAGAACAAGCTGAGGCTCGAGCTCGAAAGCTAATTTTTTTCCTGGGATAATCACTGGAAATCGTCTCGGAAAATGACTCAGCGAATCCGTGGTGAACCCGCAAGGATGCCCTTTGACTTGATCAAGAATACATACACACCCGCCAATCAATTATTTTTCCAATACATGTATTGCAATACCTGAGAGTTTTTATTCGATTTAAACCACGTTTAGAAATAAGAACAAATTAAGAACATTTTGAGACTCAAATCGTAAAAAATTAAGAATATCGAGCCTCGGCCACATTTACTTGTTCTTATAAAAAAATAAAAGCGTGTAGTTCAAGGCAATCAGTAGTTTACAAGCACTTTTGGGAGTATAAAAGTTTGGACCTCTTTATGCCACCGATTCAAAAACATTCAAGCACAACCCCTGGGCATCGCAGGGCTGTAGCTGGCTATCATGAGGCAACGTCACGTTTGTGAGATGAACATTTGTTTAATAGAAAGACAACATTTAGTAAAGGAAAAAACAAAGGGATACTGGTGTGAGCTTGTAATAAAAATCCATTTGTATCTTTTGGAAATACCTGTGAAGCTATTTAATCGTGTTCCTTTGGTTCTTCCAACAATTTTTTAGTTCTTTATTAGATTATGCTTCTCACAACCGTGAACCTCCTTTTCAGTTAATGAGGAAGTTGTTATTGACAAAAAATAGTTCAATCTTTCTTTGTTACCATCGACGAAATTTTCAAGTGTTTTCGGCTAAGCTTCATGGTTTTCATTCTCACATTCGAAAGTAAAGAATCAGTTATCTTTGGTTGGTTTGGCAATAGCAGGGCTGTTTATCAAATATCAGTAATGAACTTCTTCAATTCCTGTCAGGTAATATGCCTCAGATAGGCTTCGGGCATAGTTATGGCCCTGTATAACAACTATTGTTTGTTACTATCCTGAAGACGCTTTTTCTTAGCGGGATTCCACGTGATTTTTTTTCGGTCCTGAATTTGCTCCCGCCCGATGAACCACTCCTGGGTCTCCGCTGATGCACGTCTTGCAACTGTTACATTTAATGGCTTCCAGCAGTCACTCGGGGTTCCTCACCTCATATAAGGTTGTTAACGCCCTTTCTAGATGCCCGAATAAAAAAATAAAAAGTGTGTCGAAGAATCAGCGTTGCCGTTTAAGAACTTACAGAAGGAATTTCGTCTTTTTCCGTCACGGCAGGAACGAAAAAAAGAACATCAAGAGTGAAGAAACAATGATGTCACGCTTTTACAAACATTTACTGATCATACTTACAGTTTATGTTGAATAGGTCAACCACTGGTTCAGAATGAATTCACAACTGACGGTGTGCTGGCTTTGCACAACATCAAAAGAATAAAAATCCATCAGAAAGAAATCAAATTCTGCCAGTACGGTCACTGGCACTACGTGCTTCCTCAGCGACGAAAAATCTGCAAGTAACCTGTTTGATCTGCCTGAAACGTTCAAAAAATTTGTGATCTGGGTAAAGATCAGCATCGTACGTAAAGACGAACCTTTTGGAAATAGATGGCCTAATGAATCTACCTTCATTAATTCTCTTGTAAATTGAAAAAACAATACTAATTTATTAAAAAGGATAATCGATAACTGGTCGGCAAGAAAATTTATTTTGGTAGGCAGCTAAATATCGATGAAACTCTGGCTAAAAACAAACAGAGCACACTAATTTGACGTAAAGAAGAGCGAAGTCCCAAAATGTCAGACTCGTTAAAGCTAAGTGTTGCATAAACTTGCTTAGGGGAAACCTCGCGTATCGATTTTGCACAGGAGAAACGTTGGACGCTTAGAGAATGAAAAAAAGAATATGAAAACGAAGTTTATTCCATAGGAAAAGATCCTATTGCTTTTGAACTTTTGGTTGACTTGACCACCGCTGACGTCTCTTCTAATCTGCATTCTACACATTCCAAACGTTCCGCAACTGCTGGTGAGAGAGGTATAACTACTGTTTTATTCAAAGTCATTTTTACTAACAACTCGGCCAAAGAGGGGTCAGTCGGGCTCCCCCCTGCATGATTTTCGAAATTAACATAATATTTTTTTACATAAATAATAAATGATGCAATCATTTAATTAACGTCAAAAAACATATTCATAATTTGACTACAGATACTGCAAGGTTCTAGGTCGAAAAAGCCGTGGGGAGTTCCATTTGAAATCCCCCGAATGTTCGATGTTTAAGAGCATTGGTAAAACATGGCTTCAAACTGAGCCATGGACAAGACGGAGTTAGTCACCTCCAGCACCAAGAATATATATGCGAACTCAGGACTGGTTCCTTGGGCGACAAACACAGCGTGATCATTATACGTAATCGCGCATGTTTTCGCGCGATTCGGGAAAATATCGGGGCGAGTTTGGTCGAGCAATGGTTTGTGTTTTTGCAAGACCGTATACATGCTTACATCCCTGACCAAAAAATGCATTTTTTAAAAATTAAAGATGAAAAAAGCGAGCAAGCATCAGTTTCCCGCCCTTGGGAGACCGCACCCCTTGAAAAGGAAATTTTTGGCCGGAACTTTGTAATGAAGGCTTGTGTCGCTTCGTTTTCTTGCCTTTTGATTTTCTTTAAAGCGATACAAAGATTCCACGCTGATGGAAAGAAACCAAACTGTCTGTGAATATAGTCTCAAATCATGATACTGTCGTTTTTTCGTGAAAAATCACGACAGTAATCTAGCCTGTGATTGGCTGAAATCTTTTTCAAGGATGATAAAAATGGTAACCGCTGAACGACGTATATTTCCATGGGGGAATACCGCTGTGAAGTTAAGCGTCTTGAGGAAAGCACTCTCTCATCCTTAATGTAGTTTTATCTGCTGGTACTCACGAGTCTTTTTAGGTTTTTAGATATCTGAACATTACACTTTTCGCAACTCTCGGTGGGTGAGTCTTGCTTATTTTTAACATGACTTATGGGTTTGTATACGTTAGTCACATTTTGATCAATGATTACCAATATTATATATGTATCAATGACAATCATACTGCTTATAACTCTGTAACAGTTATAATTCGGTATAAAATAAAATGATTATGGGAACACTGAAAATATTGCAAGAAGGCTTTTAATAAAATTTCAAAATTTATTTCTTATATAACGCTTTTAGGTTGTTTGCACCTTTATTCTTTTTTTTTTTTTTTGAGATTTATCTAAAAAGTTCCAAAAATATTTTTCTAGTTCTACAGAGTTAAAATGTCAAAATTCACAAAACTTGACCATATCCCTTGTAAATTAGAAAGATTTGCATATATTTTTACATCGCGCACACATTAATACAAAGAAAATTGTATAGTTTGATAATCTGCTGTATATAATGCTGTCATTCAGATTGAAATGATTTGCACATAATTATAAGACATTTGGGTTTCTTTGAGAAGCTTACAAAAATTTCCAATGTAATTTAGAGTAGGCTGGAGAAAGCTGAGATCTTGGAACTCACAGTGGTGTACATAAAGAAGATCCAACAGGTAGAGCCAAAGGAGGAACCTCTGGACAATGGTAAGCTTCTCTAAGAAATTGTTAGGGTAGAAGTATTTTACCTTCTCGTTATGGTAACATTTTTAAGTAAACTCTAAGGAGGCGCACTAAATATGGTGAAGAAATCTTGCTTTATTTCTTAAAACAAGATTAATTCTCGCTGAATATGTCAAAAAATCTATTATTTTTAATTACAGAAACGGCCAGTATATCTAGGGAACATAGACATTCTTCGAAAAAAATATAATCTCCTCATCGTAACCCTGATCGCGGCCCAAACCTTAAACCTAACACAGATCCTAACTAGCCCTACCTGGAACATTTTCAAGTAAATGAAATGTTAGGAAACGTGATTATAATCCTGAATGTTGTGAACGAGCCCAACTCTTAAAGAGACTCGGCGAGCGGCATTTTTACTCGCTCGACCTCGGAACTGGTCGAAGAAACGCTTGACCGCCATTATAACAACATACTTAGAGAACTAACAATTTTTATGGAGTAGTGCCCGCTGACGCAGAATAGTTGATTTCATTCGGCTTTTCATTAAAAAAAAACAAGATGATAAGAAACCATTTGTATTCTTTAAGACTCAAATTGTTAATCGGTAAAATGGTTGAATGTAGTACATATTCCAGCATATTACAACACAATTCTTACTTTAAAAAGGGGGTAATAAACTCACCTATACAGAAAACTAACAATTACCTCTTGCTTTACAACTATACTTTGAAAACTATATTATAACTTTCCGACTTTTGTTTAATTTTTATTTCCTCGAATTTTAAATTTTTTGAAGGTGGAGAATGGATAGTTCAATTGCAACTTGAACCTGCGGTAACGAAATTCTGTTAAATTTTTCCGTTTGAGGCGAGAAACTCGGGGGTAGAAGCGGATTATTTTTTTCATCCGAAAATTCAGTATTCAAACTTCCATACTTAATATCCAAGTGGTTCCTCTTTATTGCCTTAAAAATTCCACAATGTAGCTAGCTGTAGCTCAAATTTTATTTTCGGTATTCTTTGTCTTTCTTGAATCTTTTAGTTAGATTCACTAGCCGTATTCTTTTCTTTCAAGAATATGGCGAACAGATTGAGGTAGCTTCCTTCAACATAAGCATTAGCCGCGCAAACTCGTGCAGTACGTCGTCTTCATCCGACTTCCTGCGACTTTGTTCTTCAGAGGCGATTTTTTTGTCGCCTCCCCCGTTGTAGAGACGTTCAATCTTACCTACTTCAATTTAGGAAAACTGAACGTTTTAACTCCAGCCCTCTGCCTCTTTGTGTCAACACGATCAATGATAACGTAGGGTGAAGTTTTGTTATCTCGATTGTATGATTCGGTGAACACAAGGGCACCATCAGATTCGCTGTTATCAAGCAAGAGGAAGTCAACGTTATCATCAGCAAACTCAAGCAAACAAAGGTCGATGAATGACATTTAGATCGATCTCTTAATAAGTTAAGGGCTGTATTCAAAGCTAGGTTACACTTTCGATACACACGTGTGAGGCATCGGTATAAAGGACCTTACCTGGACCCTTAATAGGTTTTTCCCCATGACCAGGTTCTTTCTTCCCTGTTATCGACGCACCCCTCCCTTAGGTTAGGGTTCGAAGCAACGTTGGGTTTAGCTTTGGCTTTAGGTTTAAGGAACGGGTGGGTGGGTAGTAGTTGCCCAGATGCAACAGTGGTGCCTGACGCGGTACACTAAGGCAACAAGACTTATTTTAAGTTAACAGCGCCTGAAAATTCAAAACTGAGAAATCGGCTTTCAGAAAACCTTGATTTGTTGGTGTACAAGACCAAAGCACCGTTTTTCGGCTTTGCAACAGAACTAAACTGTGTTCAGAGATTACTTTAGATCTCACTTTTTTGGAGGATGTGAAGGACAATAATGTCGGTTTACCTGAAATGCACTTCATTCAAACAATACCACCAACCTTCAAACGGTTGACTCACTGGAAGTATGCGGGTCCAGGATGTAACATTCAATATTCTCAAAACGCTGGTGCCCTAAACGCGCGTTTTTTATAAGAAAAACTTTATAAGAACAACGAGGCTCAAAATGCAAAAATTTTTAAATTTTGTTCTTAAAAGAACAAGCTGAAGCTCGGGCTCGATAGTTGTTTTTTTAATAACAAATAACTGAGCCTAACACTACAGAATGAATAAAAAATGGTTCGCAGTTTTTCTCTTTTAATCATTGCCATTGCCTCAAATTATGCGCTGTACACGTATACATGCCCTGAAGTTCGTTACAATATCTTCAATAAGGAAATAGGCAAGTTTTTGCAGTACAAGAAAGATCAGTAGGCTTAGAGTCTATTCGATTTAAACCACACAGAAATAAGAACAATTTAAGATCAATTTGAGGCTCAAATTGCCAACAAATGAAGAACACTGAGCCTCGTCCTGGTTCTTCTAAAAAAACCGTGTACACAACAATTGGTTTTTGAACATAAATGTTTGTACGGGTAGTCTAGATACGTTTTATTGCTATTGACCAGATTAAGAGAATTTGACACTTCGTCATTCACTTTTCTGAATTTTTCTGAAAAATCCCCCCATCTAAAGACCAGTAGTATTCTTTAACGAGTCTGTCGGCATTGTTGTGATCTTTCTACCGGATCTTTTCTATGTGACAAGCAAATAATCTGATAACTGACTATGCTATTTTACTTTAATTATGTTTTGGAAGAACTTGAATTGTTTAATTCTGATGTGTATTTGCTCTCTGAGCACGAGTTCATTTATCTGAGAAATAATTAACGCAAGGCTGACTGTCGAAAGAAAGAACTTTTAGAACTCGTTAAATTGCCTTTTGTTAAACTTCTGTTCCTTGCTATACTGTAATAGTTGCACTGTTATAAGTTTAAATGGTATATATTTTTTGTCTTTGATAATTTATCATATATAGATGTTGCAATCCACACAAATGATAAGCAAAGGAAAGGTAAATACGACAGTCTTCGAGAGAACCAGCCTCAACCAAAGTGCATTGCCCATCCCAAAAACAATGCAACATTCCTTGCAAACAAAGAGGAATCCTGCCACCAAGAAGTACTGGATCGGTGTCTTGCAACAGAAGAACGACCGCAGGTATTAACTGGAAAAACTGCGCAGCCACTGTCATTTCCGGACAAAAACATAACATCTGCTACGTCACCAAAAAATATCAAAAACACACTGAGAGTGCTTCGGTCAAGAATCAACTCCCGCACTCAAGAATTTAAGAGTCACAAAACAAGCAAACCGGAACTAACAACTGACAAGCATTTAACTGCAGAAGAAAATGTAAGGAAGGGAGCAGAACGACCCAGAAAGCTGAACCCACTAAAGTCAACTAGTTCATGTATTATGGATGATACCAGTTCAACTTCAAGTTCAAGTTCAGACAGTGTAGAGCCCGAAACAGATTGTTCAATATCGCATTCTTCTGACAGTGGTTATCGATCACACCCATTACCTGTTTCTGCCACACCATTGGCTGTGAATCAGCAAACATTTGGCATCCCAACCTATGCATTGCATCCCGCTGGGACTCATTATATTCCAGTTATACTGCATCCGAGCATCCCACTGCCTCCTATGCCTCTTGTTAACCTTGGGGCAAATCAGATATTGCCAAATGGATTGTCGTCACCTTATGGCTTCGGACTTACGAGCGGGTTCAACTTCACCGATGCAAAGAGTACTGTTCAATATGTGCAGAATGCTCCATTTTCTAATATGTTCATAAATGGTGTGCAAAATGGGCAAGAGATGCTACCTCATCATGACGGGGAGCCAATGAAGTTCCCAAACAATGATTCTGATGTAG
>JAOBYF010059897.1:0-12367 GCA_025403605.1 Parazoanthus darwini
CAGACGGCAATTTCGCTGCTCAAAGATGTGTCAGGGTTTTCGGCTGGTTTTCCATTGGCTTCGTTTGTGCGGATCTTGGGAGTGGTGACTTCTTGTTCGAAATTATTGGATATTTCACGCCTGCTGTGGCTATAATCGGTTTGCAAGTTTGTTTCTGTATTCTGCCCAATAACGTGGATGCGACGAATTTGACGTTGTGCCGTCCTCAAAATGTAAATGTTTGTCACCGCCAAGGTAATGATGACGCCGAAATTAACAAAAGAAAACATTGTGAATAAGTACTCTTTACTGAGTGTGGTCGAATACAGACAAATATTGGCCGTATCTACGTTGCTGGACCGACCCCAACCGAACACAGGAAGAAGAGCCACCAATAGTATGAAGCACCACAGCGAGATCACGATCAGGAACAAATTGATTGGGGTTATCAGAACCGGGTAAAGAAACGACCAGTGGAGTGCCACAAATCGATCAACGCTTATTAGAGTAACATTGAAATTGGATGCGCCGAAGAAGAAGATAGTCAGAGGTATGACCACAAGACATGGGATTAAGGGCTGTTTGTCCGTGTTATTGAGTACTTCTGCTACTCTTAATGGCATCGCCACCGCGCCTTGGAAGAAATCTGCCACTGCGAGATTGAGAAACAAGAAGTTTGTTGCAGTTCTGAGCCTGCGATTCCATAACACAGCAGCAATAACCAAGGAGTTTCCCACGGTTGCAAGAACTGATACGCTGATCATAAACACTGCTGTGACAATAGTCTCAGTTGTTTCTGATGACGACGGAGAGGGAGGCGTTTGTGAGGAGTTGTTGTCAATCATCTCAAATGAACCAAGTGAAGACAGTCAGTCAAGCAAAGTTTTTCTATATAGGAAACTCAAATCTTTAGACTAAATCCAACAGACGATTGAGCCTAAAGCATTTGCAGGACGAATTGTAAACTCGAGTCCACAGCTTTTTAAAGAGTTTCACTTGCCCTGGAAACTGTTGAAGAGTTTGTTAAGCATCTTCATTCAGGTTAAATGGCATAATTCTCAAGGTTGAAAAAATGCTGTTCCAGCATTGATTTGTGACAGCCGTATAGTTGATATTATGTAGAATTCAGAAATATCGAAAGAGTCTAAATACCGTCAAGATTTGTCGAGAAGTAGTGTCAAAATATATGCTTGTTTTTCCTTTTGATGCTGTATCGTAGCAATTTGACGTGTGTGTTAATAAAAACTGACGTTCCCACCAAAAGGTCTGGTTTTCTTACTTGTAACCAGAATTGCCTTCTTCTTCACACTTGCAACTGGTCCATCCAGGTTAACGGATGATTGTAAAGTCAAAACGTTCACAGCTAATAATCCTACCCAAAGAGAATCAGCTCACTGGCTCGGTATTTTCCACTATCCTATCCTCTTGTTGAAGCGCTGGTAGTATATACTGTGAAAGCGAACAATAATTGTGAACAGAGGAATGAACCTTTTAAATTGGAAATATAACTTAAGTTTCAAAGATCAGTTTTACTTTCTTTGGTAAGAAAACAACTATAACGATTCCTCAAGGTTGGAGAAAATACAAGAAGTCCACTCATATTTTAGACGGGATAAAACACTGGAATAAGAAAACAGTGATTTTTCTCCCACGGTTATTAAAGCATCCTCCTGGCTTGCATTAATAGCACTTCTTACCTTACATCGTGTTTATCTTTTCAAAAAAAAAAGAAGCGTTTTCCACCAAACGTAATTTGCATTTGCTGAGTAATATGATCAGCTGTCAAAAAACATTCTGCCCATTTTTGCTTTCAGAATAACTCAAATGTTCTTTATTAACAAACTGAAAGATCACGCTGTCTAAAGCTCATGCCCAAACTTTCAAAATGATGACGTACAGATTACGCACATGGCATTTCGTTGTGGTCCAGGCACGCTTATCTCAGAACCTTTAGAGCTTACGACAGTAATACTTGCGTTCAAGGAGCGTTTAATTGAAAACGAAATCCAGAAACAGCTGATTCGGGGTGAACGTTTTCATTAATGCACTAAAATAATTCATGCTAAACCCCCAACTAAACCTCAATTGTTACCATGGTAAATTACATGTTAAACAAGATCCTTTAGAAAAACCTGTTTTCCTATTGTAATCAATTACAAAAAAGACGTTTTATGTCTGTTTTTAACACTTAACATCAAAGATTACGCTGAAAAGCTGGTGCTTGTTTGTAGAAAGCGTGTTGGTAAAGATTCTCCAAATCGTGCACGAGAAACTAACCGGTTTCCTTAACGTTTTTGGAAGTTTAAAGAAATGCCATGACAACCCCTCTATTTATCTCGCCATATTCCTCAATTATTCTTTTGAAAACAGCCAAAAAACCCTGAAGAAGGAACCTCCTATGACTTAACATAAAACTCAGTTTAAGGAAAAGATTTGAGAGTAACACAGTGAGTCAAACTTACTTTTCTTTTCAAAAATGATATGCTCATAGTGCAAAAAGAACGGCAATTTCGAAGAAAAAAGTTATGTATCAGAAAATTTTGATCTTAGAACCGTCAAAGCTAACTCCGAATCTTAATGTTACTTTCCGGATTTCTGAAGAAAAGTTCGTCATATCAATGGTGTTTTGTTAGATTAGATATGACGCATGCAGTTGGCAACGTATAGATAGAAACAAAACTCTCACTTGGTTGAGTAGTATATGTTGGGCACGTCAATTAATAAGGAACACTTAAGAATCGTCGATACCTTTGAAGTTTACTCGTTCATTCAGTCTTGTCTAAAGTAATTAATTAAAGTTGCCTTTTCCATTTACTTAATCAAAATCTGCTAAAATAGCTCGTCAAAATTTTAAACGATATTAGACACTTGACGTGTGTTAATAAGAGTTTTGACGTTTTAAAAAGTAAAAAAGAAACTGGAGCACGTATGCTTTACAAGAGCTGTTTGGTTGCAGCTCTAATCATCATCAAAAATTATATTGAAATATGAAATATTCATAATTATTTTTTTTTCTTTTGAAAGATTAAGGTGAGATAAAATACGAAGCTTCTGCTTTAGAGATACTTACAACGAAATACATGCAATACAAAAACTTTTATCGCATGATCCGAGGTATTAAGATAGCAGGGGAAGTTATCTCCATGCCGACGACATACAAATTATTCGTAATCTACCTGTTCCACGCTGGTTGCTAAAAATTAACTTTGGATTTTACACTTGCGGGAAGGACTGACAAAATCATGTTCTAGCCACACGAAAAAGAAAAAACCTAAAGAAATACAACCAAACTAGTATATTCAAAAGCTGTTTCTAATTGTTAACCCGTTGAAATATATCCATTCGTTTTTCTTAAAAGAATGCCTACTTTTTTAGCAGAGGTTGTATGTCTTAATAATCTATTTTGTAATATTTGGAACTGGATTTCATCCCGATCAAAAATTAAGAAAAATATTACAACACAGAATTATAGTTAAACTGGATAAGATGCTATCAAACGGATTCGTATTCCCGGCGAACGCCAACCCAACTCAACAAAAATGTATATTTATATGTTTTGAGGAATTTCTTCCTCAAACGCAACATTTTTCTTTTAACCGTTCAGTTGCTTTGTTGTTTGCTGTTTCTAACATCTAACTGACCTGTTTGACTTCAGTCCACGCAGATGCATTTCTCTGTGTTTTATAAGGCTTGTGTGTTAGCCAAGTTTGAATTTGTAATGCTCTATAGCAAAAGTGTATTATTGGCTTTCCGACTTTAAAGATACACTAGTTTTCCTAACCTACTCTAGTTTCAACATGTGGTATTTTCTTAAGCCTGCTTCACACCAGCGACGCAATCGCAATCGCAATTGTAAGCAACAGTAAGAATGTGTTAAATTTTTGATAATATTCAGCCTGAACTTTCTTATAGAAGAGATTATTATACAAAATCATTTTACTTGTTTTATTCTTACAACTTAAATGAAATAAATTGTTCTCAATCTTTAAGGCAGATTCATCCTAATTTTGTTCTTAAAGTATGCTTATTTCTACACACAATAAAAATAAAATGATGACAAAACGTTGAGCCGTCGTTGCTCTTAGCTTGTTCTCAGTAAAATTTGGACAAATCTACTCCTTGGTGAAACACAGACAACCCTTTAGGTTAGAATCTGTCAAAATGGTCCAAATACTTACCCACAAAAAGCAAAACCAGGTGCAACAGAAAATGTGTTAAGCTCAGTCATTTTAGGGAACTTTTTCCCCATAGGAACAAAATCATTTTATTTAGTAATCACCCTTCAATCAAGTATACTGCACAGATTTCTAATTTTATTGTTTCCATCTAAATCCGCAGGCACTGACTAAAAATAAAGAGCAAGGTTTTACAAATTTTTGTTAGAGCGTATAAAGATTTATTTTTTTCTGTAAAAAAGCCCAAGAACTCTAAAGTATTGTTTTTCCTTTTTAGCACCGAAAAAGATTCGTATTTTGTCTTGCCGTATGTGTACGGTAGCATGCATATGCTATTCCAAAATTTATTAAAAATCAAACTGTTAATGCTTTATTTCTACTTTACTTTATTGAGTTGAGAAACGTGTTTTTCTAAATTGAAAACGAAGATTAAATTTAATTCTCGAGATGTGAAAAACAGGAAACATCATGTGAGCCAAAAAGCCGCGGGTTTATTTCTGCTTTTTCAGTAATCAAAATCACAAAGAATTGCTAAAATTTTGAAAAAAACAAACATTAAGCCAACTACAGAGAACAATTCCAACAAATAAACAGAAACATTAATTGACAAAAATCATTTGTATTTGTGGAAGACGTTAACAAAACCAGAGAAGTAAACAGACTGAAAAAAGGAAGCGAGGACATTAACCGAAGGCTAGGGAAATTAAACAATATTAGCATCTTCTATCCTACAAAAGCACGCAAAAAAGAGCATGCAGGAAAAGTTATTGACTACCAATATTTTAACGACGTTCTTTGTGATAGTGACAATCCTGTGACTACGCCTATCTAAAAAATCTTATCTGCGGGCGGTAATATTTTATTGATTGATAGAAAATACAGCATTTTAACTGGCGAAACAATCAATTTTCATTCGACTGTGAGAAATATAACACAATTTTCTAAGTACTTACATCCCTACAAAATTAATTTTACAAGTGTCTGTAAATGTATCTAACTGAAGTGTCTACTAGTTTCATGGTTTCCTTGTGGGTAAAACATGTTCTTCGTTTATACAAAAGCCATATGCATATATTTAAGAGATGTCTAGATGAATCATTAAAATCCTGCTCGCCTAACAGACTAGTTGGTCTCACTCTTGCAAACTGTTTGTATTTGTCTTCAGGGTAAAATGTGTGAAAGTAAACATGTAATTTCAAATAAAGTCACTCCCCACCAAGTTAGTTTTTGTTGTTACTGAATACGAAATGGTTTTCGAAAAAATCAAACATCACTGGTTTTTACAGTTAAAGAATATTTACATCCACTTCATTAGGCTTCATATATAAATTCGAACGATTTCTATTTAAAACTGAAAAGTGCTAAATGTTTATTCTTGCTTGTACTACGTGCTTCTTCGGTTACGTGCCAGCTATTTAACTCATCATTTCAGCTAATCTATGTGCCTCAAAGTATATAAGAGTGTCTCTTTTAGAGCACCATGATGTGTGATGTAAACAACCAACCATCGCTGTTGACTCCAAAAATGGCAGAACAACATCCGGGACTTGTCAATAGTTCGCGAGCTGTGGTTCGCCTTCTCCGGCATGAGAATATTATCGTTGCAGGGGAGATGCTTCATTCGGTTTATAAACTACTCTGTTATCGCCGGATCGTGTAAACATTAGAGAAGATGAGCCAGCGCGTAGTTTTTGTGGAAGCCAAATATTAAGCCTTGGTTAGCTTTCAAATTAGAAATTAGGTCGTCTGTACAAATTTTTGTAAAAATTAAAATTTTTTGTAAAAGAGAAAAACACCAGCAAGTTTTCTGGCTTTTCTCATATTCAATTTTAAAACTCACTGTTTGGCGTGAGATAAGCGACTGTTAAGTTCACCTGCTCGAAAAAATAAAACAGATTTTGCAAACGTTTGATCGGATGGCGTTTATTTAACTATACACCTTTCATGCATGAATTACATTATGTCGAGATATCTATTTTTTCAACACTTATTCGATACCAAGGCAAAAATAAGTTATCCTATTGTAATTATGTTGCTTTTAGGCTCCCTTTTTACGTTTATGAATCTGTTTAGAATAAGAAGAGCTTCCATCACTTCTCAACTGTTTCCAAGCAGGAAACAAACGTTCCTAAATTGATCTCTCATTAAATAAATTTTGAAACCATCGTTATTCGAATTGGTTTAATTTTCAACTGGTTCGATGATGCGAGATTTCTTTCTGTATTAGTGCACAGTTTCAAAACACAAAGCTGAATATTACTTCTGTACTTCTGTACAGCCAAGTTTGCACACACTAGCATTTATCACCACAGTATTGAACCTGCAGCTCTGGAGTTTTTCTTGTGCTTCCCTCCAAAGTTTTTCATTTTGATTTATATATTTTTACATTTATTTTGCCGCCAAGCTTCAAGTTTTATGGTTTTTACTCTCTGTACCTGAACTTTGCCGTTCGATCACAAACATTTTCAAAGGTAGCCCGATGTGCCGTGCGGCTAGTTGAAGTGTCTTCCGAACTGTTCTTTCATCATACCAAAGTGACTTAAGTTTTGGTGAACAAAATGTTAAAGATGGTGGTAATTCATGAGGAACGTTAAAATAAAGGGAAAAAATCCGAACAAACAACTCAACTAGAGCGTCGATGATGCTTTACACTCGCCGTTCATTAAAAGTTAAAGTAAACAGTTAGACAACTGAGTTGGAGATTTAAGTTAAGGACGCATTGGTTACTTTCATTTAAAAAGTAAAAAGCGAGAAGTCATCATTCCAAAGAAATTTAAAGAGTATCAATACTGAAAATCACTTGAGTGCGTGCATGATACTCTCATTGCAATGAATGTGGACGATAACAAGAGTTTCCATTATAGTCCCTTTTTTTCTAAAATTGTTTCCTAGAAAATTACTAACAAAACAGTTTATATTAAATAAGATATGGACGAGAAAGCTTGTGGCTAACAGAATAAATAATTTCCTTTCATTTTCTTACTAAAAACTTTTAGAAATAGGGTTATTCTAGGGTTATTCTATTATTTCGGTTTCCCCGAAAATTTAAAAGATTTCTGCCAGTTTAAACATCAAAAAATGAAGGTATAAAAACGACGTAAAAGCGAAATTGTAACCGAATCCCTACCGTGCAACTTCAGAAGATTGTTATGGTTGTTGTTGATTTTTTCAAAATCCTCGACGGAGTTAGAATTTCAATATAGCCCTGTTAAGTTTTACAGCATCTTTAAAAGCATACGTGACCTAACAAATGATGAACGGCAGGATATTGTAAAACACTAAATTTAGAAATAGACTGTCAGAGTATTGGGCAAAGTAAGTCAAAATATTTACATTACAAGATTGTTTACCACGAAACCACAAAGCTTAAGGGTCCCGAAATGTTACCTCACTCTCATCTTTGAGCATGGTGAGAATTTGATTACCAGACCTGAAGTCTCCTTTACTGGTCACCGGTTGATACCAGCAGATGTTTTTTTATTTATTTAATCAACTGATCGATTTCACCAGGATAAATAAAGTACTTATCGTTATCATTGAATTTTATCCCTACGACCAAGATTCACACTAGAGACTTCAGCCTTTAGAAACGTTATCAAAGTTGATTTGTTGCATATAAAATCATGAATAAAACTACAACCTCCACGGGTTCAAAAGCAACGAAATCACATTTTATGAAAAGAACATAATAGAAAACTGAGCAGCAGTCTCTCCTGACGAAAAATAATCTAACGGACCACTCAAGCAACTTTCTACATTGTCCTTGTTTAAGAAAAAGTGAAACTGCTGAATACATTTTTCACCTTTTTTCCAAAGCAACTTACTCAATTTTCCTTAATATATTCTTATTACCTGCCTTAGTTTTTTTCCTTCCGAGGTTTAGCCAAAGTAACATCAGGATAATGACAAGGCAGTATTCTGACCTGAGAGTTAGTAGATTGAACGTATAAGTCTACTCTTTAAAATAGGACCCACTGAGTAGCTGCTGACATCAATACAGAGATTACTGTCGTAGCAGCGAAAGAGCACCTGCTGCGGTGAACCAAAGGGTGACCCACCGAAAGGACAACAGCCAAACGGAAATGAAACATTGGCTTGGCAACAAATGACATCAATGAAATTAGCCTTAAACTACACTTAATACTCCTTTAATCCATTGCAAAATAGATAAATATTTAGTTTTACTTATTCCGTACGACGATATTCTTTAAAGATCCAAATGACATGACCAATACCACTATACATATAATGCATTGCACGCCAGCTGCGTAATTCATTTTCTAAACGGATAAGTCTATAAGCTTTTGCCATAAATCCATTCAAAAAGCCAGTTTGTTCCGCAGTGCTTTTCAATGACAAAGTCAGTACTAAAATTCAATGCACTATATTAATTCTAGAATGTTATGAAATTTGCACCTGCTTGTAAAGTGCAAACACAAGTCCTACTGGTTTCAGTTGCTGTACGCTCAAATTTTCCTAAATTGCTAGTAAGAAATTAAGAACAAGTGAGCGGTGTCAGTAAAATAACGAGGTTCATCACTAAAATTAGCAATAAATTAGCACACGAAGCTTTGCAATAATGAACTGTCTCTATTTCGTATCAAGTTCAGCGCGAGAAATCTATATGCAAATTTAGCGATCATAAAAAGAAGAAGCAAATTTTCTTTTCAACAAAATTGAAATTAAGTAGATCATCCCAAAAAACCTTTGAGATCCAACATGCTAACAATACATGTAAAATAATTGAGTAAAAAAATTACAGAAGTACTGAAAAAAGTCCATTCTGGTTCATTAAAAATATCTAGACTCCACATCTAAAAAGTCCCAACTCTTATGTTTTGGCCCTATTTTCCTGTTTTCCCATAACGGACCTGAAATGGAGCGTTAGGCTGGGCGGACTTAATAACAGAGCTCAGCGCATACTACATCATTAGCTAGGAGATGATAAAAGGAATATTGTCACACCTGTAAGGTTTTAAAGCATGGTATCCTTTTTCAACTGTTATAATTGCGAGGAATTGCTGAAATGGAAATTTCTTTCCTGATACGGCCTCGTTCTGCCTTTGAGGCTTACGAGTTGGGGATGTCATCGGCCAGTCAATGGCCATGCATACACACTCCCCTTTTTAAAGAGTGTTGAATTATCAGTTTCTAGATGAATAAACAGATACATATATATGCAACCTGATCAGCGGAGTCCCATTAATTTGCAATACTGTAACTTTTCAAGGCCCAAATCTCTGAAATGCTCTATACCTGATACCAACAAAAGAGCTGCCAACAAAAACATAACATAAAAAATAGTTTAAAATTTACTTATAAGAAAAATAACTGAAGATCGTGCATGACTGATGCTTGAATTATCTTGCCTTATAGTCGCGCGATACCGTATATTAAACTTCATTATTTTCTTGTCTTTTTAAGAGGAACTTCACCTAGAAAACCCCAACCCAAGGTCTTCAAAAAGGTATCATCACCACTATTGTGAAACGAAGTTCTATGTGTTATAAAAAGTAAACAAATAAACTGAAATTGAATTATATGCTAGTTGTTGCAATTGTATATTGTATAAACATTTTACTGAGAATAAATTTAATATTTGTCATAAAACTAATGTAAGAAAAACGAGAGCTGTCGTATTTCCAGCACTAGGCATAGTGTCGGAAATATTGCCGGCATGTTTTTCGTTCTTCTGTTCGTCTCGCTAGAACTGTTCTTTATCTTTATTTTGCCGTTGTTCTTAGCTGAAACACGACTTGTTTTAAATTGGTCACATCTTTGTTTGTTCCTCGAGAAGGAGAAAACTTAGATCTATTTATTTCTTTTGACTTGGCCAAGAGTGATTTTAATCATTTAAAAATGGCTTGCCAAACCGTCTTTGCATCTTTTTTGAATCGAACGACTTTTTAAAAGGTTATTCGTGTATATCAGCTATTCAAGTAGCTTTCTCTCTGAAACGGTATATGTCATACAACGTAGAAGTTTCATCAAAACCAAAGCAAAAACTAGTTTTTAGGTTTTTCAGTGAATCCTGCTGTGAACATGACAAATAAATTAACATCTTTGATAAAATTAACATTACACGTTGTAAAACCGTTCTTAATTTGTGGAAGGAAGCGAAGCATTTCACAATTTTCGGCGATTTCCAACATGAAGAAACTTATATGTTTTGTAGTTTCTTCGTTGTTACACTGGTTAAGGTAGAACTAGCAGTGACTTCTGAACGTTCTAAAGTTTGATTTTGATTACAGTTATGGTGGGATCTGGCAGCTAATAAAGAAATTTGTGAATCATTACGACTTACGACAACACTAGTAGTTCTTCGTCGGAAGCCGGTGGGGGTTGTATAGGTGAAGTAACGAGGTTGTGTGTTGTTGCAACCAACCGAGTTCTATCTTGAGGAACGAGACAACGCGTTAGAGCAACATAACAGTGTAACACTGAGTTGCTAACGAGTTTGAAATAACGACGACTTTGTTCTAATTAAAACTATAAATAAGTGGCAAACTTAGTTTATTTAGCATTTAGTAAAGAGGACGTTAGAGACTCGATATGTTTTTTGAAGTCGAATTTTGCACGAATTCAGAAACGGCCACCTGAATGCTACTTGTATATGGCTTCAACACATTGCTTACAGACTGTTTTGCGCCAAGAAATGAAATAACGACTCGGATTGTAAAGACGTCATAACTACAGTGTTGTTGTATTTATCTAGGCCATGGAAACACAAATACTTGTTGGTAATGAAAAATCCATTTCACTCTCACTTTTAGTTCAATACTTAAGAAGTATCCTGGCCATTTTGGAACTATTTTACAAAAAGCTAACTATTTCCTTTGCAATTTTGCGCATCAGTATATTCTGTGATATGTTATCTGAAAAAGTGTTTTTAGGCTTCGAAGAATATAAAAACAATACACACATTTTGAAAAAAGGCAATGCTATACAATATGCTGCACACCTTAGACTGCAGCGCCTAAGTAAGGAACGTTTTGGTATTTTTTGAAAAAAAAATAGAAATAACAACTACCTCCACTGTTAACTAACATTTCTTATTACATGCTATTTGTGAGACGAGAATGGGCAGTACAATTTCACACATTCCTAACCTCAACGAGGTTTTCGGTTAAGGAAAAGATCAATGTGGAAACCACACAGAAAACAGAAGGCAATAATTTTGAAAAGCCTTCAAAATGACAAACAGAAAGAAAAATATTTCAACAACTATTCTGGACTGAATTCGTAAAAACAAATTGAAAATATTCAACTTCACCCGAAAAAGGAATGACGTCAGTTCTTGTAAAAAGAAGTGTATATATATTTATTCCACCCATGCCATGGATATCAAACACCGACCGGTTATCTATGTAGTAAAATGCAAAGGAAGGAAAACCCCGCTCAGAACTGATTTGCAATTTTGAAGGTTTTGATTTCCTTTTCAATTGTTGTTCAAAATGGTTTTCAGTAAAAAAATTCAGCCCTTTTTTGGTGGTTAGTTTCGCAACTTCATTAACTGACAATTAATGGTTTACAAACTCTAACCTTTACAATTCTAGTTTTTGAATATTTTCGGCGAAATGATGACATTACATGAGCAACAGATTTTTTGAGTTGTTTTAGCTTTTAGTTGAACTGGAGGCGTTGTTAATCGCTTCTGACTAGATAGAAGAATTAATTAGAGTTCGGGTTACTAGATTTGTACAACTGAAGTTTCAAAGCATGTTTAATGTAGAAACATGTTTTTCTTCATACCCTTCAATCAACCGAAAAAAAACCTGAACCAATCTTTCTTTTTGGTGCGCATACAAAAGTTGTCCAGATTATCTGAAGAAAAAATTAACTTAGAAAATCGCGCAACACGCAGTAACTGACTGCCTTTGAATTCGAAACGACTACGGCAGAAAACATGAGAAATCGAAAACGTATGTTCTAAAAGCGAAAATCCAACAACCACTTTTAAGAATAGATGCAAAAAGGTGTTGATTGGAAGAACAATAAATGACACAAGATACTATCTGTTCAAGACTCCTCCGATTAATTTGACTTAATTCGGTTCGCTCTACAATTATATTTTGAAATTAAATCAGTTCATGAAGAATGTTTATACTTTTCCATATTCATGTATGTCACTGTCTCGCAATTTTGTAGTGCCTACCTTTGCTTAAAGACGATCTCGACTTTTTGTTCGAAGAACTGCGTCGTTATATTTCCAC
>JAOBYF010060008.1:0-20162 GCA_025403605.1 Parazoanthus darwini
ATTATTATCATTTATAACAATAACAATAATAATAATAATAATAATAATAATAATAAAAACTTCATTAATATTAATAATATTATTAATAATAATACAATTATAATTTAGAGACTGAGGGGGTGAAAGATCCTATTTCCAGAATAAATAGAAGTTAAAGCATCCACTAATGATAAAACAATAAAAATATATCAAATAATATCTACCATGATTAAATACGTAAGGAAATATAAAGTTTAATCAGTTTATTGAAAACAAATGCAAAAAAAGGACTCGAGAAGTTTAAGGTTTTTTGAAACTTAACCAAAAAAATATTTTTAAAGTACAATTTGGTATCAATATTGTTGGTGTCAATTGTACAGTAAAATGGAAACTGTGATTCAATTCTAAAGTTTCCTTTGCACCTTCAGCCTGGATAAGCTACTTTTTACCTCGTTTCCAGCATGAAGCGTGTGATGCAATCCACCAATCACTGAATGGCACTCTGGGCATGTGGACTCTTGATTGGCTCCGCCACAATCACCGATAGCATATACATGACCATTCGGACACTTGTACCAGTGGCCTTTAGAAAACCCCATTGCCTTTACGATCATAATTCGATCCTCCTTTGAGAGGGGACCTTGTCTGGATTCCAAGCGCAGTTGGTTCATTTCAGCCTCAATCTTTTCTGATTCTTCGCTTGAGATTCTCTTCCCCTGCGTCAACTGCGTTTCGATGTCTGAAAGTCGTAAACGGTTGCTTGTGTTCAAATGTATTGACCTATCGATCAGGTCACACTCGAAACAACGGAGGTGAAGAAGAAGTCCCGTTCGCAGTACCTCGTCACTTATATCTAGCAACACCTGTTCCGATATCTGGAACTTCATCAACATAGTTTGTAGCCGATCCAGTTCTAAGTTAACTTCACTTGCAGCAAATCGACGTTTTGTGGAGGATTGATCGTTGGAATTTGATTCCTTGTGTGGTTTGGCCCAATTATCGTCGTTGATCTTTAGCAACTCTTTCTTTACACTGTTGCGGACTTTGCAGATCTGCTCCAGGAGTCGCAGTTGGTTTTCAATTGTAGTTAGTTCATCTGTGGAATTCCTCCGACGTAACCAGTTTTCCACAATAGACAGATCGCAGGTCGGGAACGAATTTGACAGTTCTCTAAGCTTGCGAACCAAGTACTTTTGTTTGTGATCTATGTTCTTTTCTTCATCAAGCATCTTCTGTTTGACAATATCAATGTCATGGAGCAACTGTTTCACAATATCGGCATAACGAAAACTTCGTCTGATAGGAGTATTGCACTTTGGGCAACCTTTGAGTTTTATGCTTTGAGTTTGAGCTGATGCCCCTTGTCTTTCGCTCGGATCCTCTTCCGTTTCAGCCTGAAGAGCCATGTAATTATCCATTGCACCGACCTCAATAACATGACCACAGTCGATGAGCTCAATGAACATAGCACCTGGCTCGTCCTCAGTCCCAAAGAACGTTTCGATAACTTCGTCCTTATCACATTCTCTACAGAGCCTTGGGCACTTTTCTCCACACAAACCAATGCAGGGGTGACCACACGCGGGAAGACGCTTTCGGCAGGGTTTGTCGCAACGCACATGCGCACACAGCTCCCCACACAATCTGCATAAATAGATTTTACGTACAGTTATTTAGAAACTACTACTTCCAGACGTGTTTTAACTCTTAAAAAGCTTCTCTCCGAATTATTTTAACCAAAAAGTAGCCAAACACACAAAAAGCAAAGCCTTAACTATCAGCAAAGCCTAAACAATGAAGCGCAAAGCACCACAATAACATCAGAAAGATCTGCTATATACCAATATCTTTAATCACTTATCCTGATCATGTGATATACGAGCGAGTTTGTACAAAGGGTACAGGATTTTCATATAACTCACTAGGGCTGTATGTCTTCTGTATATGCCCCCATTTCATCAATGTTTTGTTTTATAAATTTATCAAACTTTAAATACGTGAAGTAAACTTCCATTGGAATATTGAACCACTATATACTTTAAACAGGCATTTTTTTTAGCACAACACAACACAACATAACACAACACAACACAACACAACACAACACAACACAACACAACACAACACAACACAACACAACACAACACAACACAACATGACATGACATGACATAACATAACAGTTAAATTAAGCGCATTGAGCTGATAGGTGGAGAGTTGCAGTATTAGTAACAAAGATAGTGAGAGTGGCAGCACAAATGTTACCTGTCACACACATAGTGTTCACAACTCCAGCTGCAGGGTTCCTTACAAGGCGTGCAGATTTCGTAACACTTCAACGGACATTTGCTGTGAATGCACCTGTTGAAAATATAATTATATTACGACACAATTAATGTCAGTAATTACGTTTCATCCACAAAAGTTATAGTTATGCCTTATATATTCCACATGTTAAAGACTTCTATAAGAGTTCTATCCTTTCCGCAAATTTTAAAGACCTATTCCTGTTCCAAACGGAATTCTTTCACTTGTCACTTTGAAGTGATGACGACAGCGATAGGGACAATTTTAATAACAATGATGTTGATAGTGATGATGATGACGATGATGATGATGATGATGAAAATGGTAATAGCACTGCCAATAGCTATATCTAGAAAAACTGAAAACAACAACAAAATGACAATCACAAGGACAGTTACAATGATAATAATGATAAAAGTTTGACCAATGTTCTACCTAAACATGAAAAGGTAAGAAAAAAAGCGCAATCTGGTGATGTAACAAATTGTTTGTCCAGATAACTGACAGTACGCATAAGTAGACTTTGTAGCATAATCGATGTAATACGTTTACTTGTTATACCTTTCGATTAGTACGCGGGTTTTGATTGGTTGAGGGTACGTATTCAAATGGTATGGTATAAAACAGATGCAACAGGTCAAACGTGACAGCAGGTTAATATTGCTATTTGTTTCTGGAAACAAGTATTCTCTCGGGTAACATCAGTTACCTTGGGTAACATCAATTCTCTCGAGTATCATCAGTTCGCTCGGGTAACATTAGTTCTCTCGGGTAACATTAGTTCTCTCGGGTATCATTAGTTCTCTCGGGTATCATTAGTTCTCTCGGGTATCATTTGTTCTCTTGGGTATCATTAGTTCGCTCGGGTATCATTAGTTCGCTCGGGTAACATTAGTTCTCTCGGGTAACATTAGTTCTCTTGGATATCATTAGTTCTCTCGAGTATCATTAGTTCTCTCGGGTATCATTAGTTCGCTCGGGTATCATTAGTTCTCTCGGGTATCATTAGTTCGCTCGGGTATCATTAGTTCTCTCGAGTATCATCAGTTCTCCCGAGTATCATTAGTTCTCTCGGGTATCATTAGTTCTCTCGGGCAAGCAAAACTTCATGTTCTACAAAACACCAGTCAACAGCTGTACTTTCTTAATTTCAGGAATCTCTGGTTTTTGCACATCTATGATTTTGTAATGTTTGGCAACATTTATTCTGGCAATGAAAACCGTCTTTCTGTAAGTTACAATTAAGTTGGTACTACAACCAAAATAGTTCCCGGTGTTACGTGATTGCATGTTTAAGCTTATCCGAAGTTTATTAACAATAAAATGAAATGATTTACATTTTGTTATACATCATAACGCAATAATGGTGCCGAAAAAAAGCCCAGAGAAGAATTTTAAATGTGTACCTGTTCTGACATTTCTTTTGGCATGGTGGACAATTCTTTGTGCAAGGAAAATCGCATTGATGCTGGCAGACGAGATCTCTCTGGCAAGGCTGTTGACACTGCACGTGCATTCGTCCCTGACGACAATCGCTGCAGTTCCCCGGACACGGGTGTAAACACTCAAGGAAGACATCACAAGGAGCCTCGCACCTAGAAAGACGGAGCAAACACTTAAGTGACACGTGCGTTCATCACAAGGAGCTTCGCATCTAAAAAGATAGAGCAAACACTTGAGTGACACGTGCGCTTATCACAAGAAGCTTCGCACCTAGAAAGATGGAGCAAACACTTAAGTGACACGTGCGTTCATCACAAGGAGCCTCGCACCTAGAAAGATAGAGCAAACACTTGAGTGACACGTGCGTTCATCACAAGGAGCCTCGCACCTAGAAAGATGGAGCAAACACTTAAGTGATACGTGCGGTCATCACAAGGAGCCTCGCACCTAGAAAGATAGAGCAAGCACTTGAGTGACACGTGCGGTCATCACAAGGAGCCTCGCACCTAGAAAGATAGAGCAAACACTTGAGTGACACGTGCGCTCATCACAAGGAGCTTCGCACCTAGAAAGATAGAGCAAACACTTGAGTGACACGTGCGTTCATCACAAGGAGCTTCGCACCTAAAAAGATAGAGCAAGCACTTGAGTGACGCGTGCGCTCTAGAGAGCTTGATCGGACAAAAGAAACTGTACATGCCACTGCATCTAACAGTATAACAATTTATTTGCCAACATTTACATATTGATTTTTCATTTACATATTCTATGTAGTTGAAGTATTTGCGAGGATATCTGATAGAAAGCCACGGGGCTTATTCTCAAAATCAAATCTCCTCCGTCAGTCTAATACATCCTAGTTATACTGATTGCATGACGACATTTGTACAAAATCAAAAAACGTAAATAAGCTATATTAAGTATGTATTTAACATATATACACATTTTTATTTACATATTTTTCACATATATTAAGGTTTTTAGAGATCTTCAGAATAATCATTATTTAGATAAGTCCTTAATTTACTAGTGAATGCAGCACAGGAAACACTTTTTACAATTTATTATATCAAGAGAATTAAATATTGTTGGGCCTTGGTATTGTATACAGAATTGGCGAAGTTTAGTTCTTACAAGTGGTATACGAATTAAGTTATTTGTTCTTGTATTGTAATTATGGATTTGGGTATTCAAAGTAAACATACCTTGAAATTTTTCAGAGGACTATTATTTCTATAAGAAAACATAAATTGGCTTACCTGTAATTTCTTAATATCTTGGAATTTTAATATATACAGGTTTTTGAATATCGGATTGGTGGGGGCACTATAATCACTGTTATCGATAATCTTGATAATTAGTTTCTGTAGTATCACTAGTCTTGAAAGATTTCTAGGATAAATACTTGCCCAAACCAGGGCAAGTACTTATCATGCATCTATGATTTTAGAGATTACAGAGCATTTTCACTCAATCTCCGAGGAATCGAATGACAAAGGGCATGGTGGCCATGTTGGTGTACCTAACAAAAGAAACTGAAAGATACTGAATTTTAAAACGCAATTTCACATTGTTTGGATTTCAGTAAAAAACACTGTTTAAATACTGTACACATGATAACAAAAACAACAACAACAGCATTTCAAATGTCGTTGTTACTTGTTGATTGTCTAAAGGGAAATTTACAAGTCAGAAGACACTATCCCGCAAATATCTTTGCTAATCTAGGCCGAAAGAAGGTTATTCAATAGTGAACAAAACATTCTGTTGAATAACGTACTGACTACTGTTGCGACGGATTGCTCTAGATCTAAATGTCCACAAAACACAGACTGTCAGGCAATACTTCATTTTAACACTTATGTAAGGGGCTTTTATTTCATGATGACATTCTAGGCTGGATAAACACTATTGATACAAAAGCAACTTCAATTTCGTAATAAGTTTAGAAGCAATAAATGGCAATTGCTTGGTTTCAGCTATAATATTGTGTTCATTAAAGAAATAGCAATACAAATACACAGTTACCACTGGATAATATCTTTGACACTGATAAAGAATATCGGGCGACCACTTCAACCGAACTTGCAGGTAGCAAGCTGAACAAAGCGAGTCTTGACTCTGCTTGACAGAGCACAGGGTCATGTGCAAATTTAACAAGGCAAGGAACATATTTTCATCACTACATTATTTCAAATATGGGTTTTGAACAACAGGGCGCCTTAGTTACATGTATAATTGAGTTGTTATAAAAACAGGTACATCATAAAAAACATTTATAACAAAAAATAAGTTACATGACAATTGAATGAGGTACATAAAGATGAGCGTTGGTTTCTTCCGCGTCATTATGACGGCAAAGACATCATAGACATGAAGACATCACTGTAAAGTTAAAAAAAGCAGGCACAAAGTACGAATGTACGGCTTTTTGCAACAAACGTTTAAACAGAACTAAAACTGAAAAATAGTAATTCCAATCGACTGTGGCAAAATAGACGCACCACCAATACCTTTCGCGTCCTTCAGTGAACTGAGTTATATGTTTGCGAATTGTCCATTAACGGCAAATTGTTAAAATAGCGCAATAATAACAATTTATCAGATAACCCTAATTTTAAAACAAGTACTGTCACTTCAAGAGATGTATGTAGCTACTTATATCTTTATCAGTTGAATTTTAAAAATCGTATACCTGAAGTGATCGTATTTCCTGCTGCAAATGGTCTCGACTTCGTGTCCACAGGGCAGGTCCTTCACATACGGCTCCTTGCATTGCAAAGTTCTGCAGTTTACGAAGCACTTAGCGGGGCACGGATGTCCGCACTGAAGTGTTTTCGGACACTTTACCTGACACTTAAACTCTTCAACTGGCACTCCACAGAGAACTAATTGAGTATGACCGCAAACCGGAATTGTCTTCTCTTCCTAAAACAACGAATTGAATCATTATTATAAACACGTAAACGCAACAACCAAAACAATCATTCAGTCTACACTTGGTTCACTGCACTGCCTGGTGAAGTCAAGAGCTATAAGTTTCTACCATGCATGTTTTTGCCGTATTGCGTGTTCATACAATAGTTTCCCAAGTCGAATGTTAGCAGATTTTCATTCAGCGCTGTTTTTGCAGTAATGACAATAACAAACAACACTTAAAGTTAAAAGGGTTAATGCCTTTAATACTTAGTAGTAAAAGAAATATATCGATAAAAGCTAAAAATGAAAGCAGATCTGATAGTAGTAGTAATAATAACAACAACAACAACAACAACAACAAAACAAGAGTAATACCAAATCTAGTCAAAAGGACTTATCTACAACTCGTGGTTTTAGGAGGGTTGACCTGGTATTTTCAGACGTTACCTTGATTGGGCATGGTCCACAAGGAGAGCCATAATGACAATCCTTTTTGCATCTGGTCTTGTGATCTCCACACAGCAGTCTAAGACACTTCTTTCGGCACGTGTACTCCTCGTGCTCCCGATCGATTGGGTGACACGCAATCTGACACACGTGACCACAGTCCAGTCGATAGTCGCATGGCAACATACAGCCGCCCTCGGGAGCCATCTTAAAGTCAGCGCTGGTTTTGGCCATGATTGTCGACTCAGGGTGATTTTCACAAACCAGTTCAAGTGCGTCACCAATGGCATGTCGTTCTGCCATGTCATCAACAATAGAAGTCCAGAGCTTGCTATTATCAACCAGCGATTTGAAGTTACCAATACAGTAGAATCCCATTCGTGCGCGAGATAGCGCCACGCAAACTCGGTTGTCAACTCTAAGGAAGCCAACCTATGAACAATTATGCAAGCTTGAGTAAATGCATGACTCTATCAAAACTGATCAGATGCGAGCCCTAACATATCGTCTGGCAAGAGTACTTTAACAAAAGAATATATGTAAACGAATAAGTTCAGTTTTACCAATCGGAAGACTATTTTGTTCAAAAATCTGTTTATCTGCGTCGGCGAGTAATCTTAGTATGTGGTTTGATCTACAAAGACTGATATGGTATGTTTTTCGCCGTATTAAGGTTGGGTGTAAAGCTGACGTTTCAAGCGTTAGCCCTTCGCCAGAGCAAACTGATTGATGTAGTAGGTTTTTCGCCGCAACGCTGTAAAGCTAATGTATCGAGCGTTAGCCCTTTGTCAGAGCAAACGGACGCTATGGCGAAGGGCTAACACCCGAAAAGTTAGTTTTCCACCAAACCTTACAGCGAAATCATGCCATATAACCTTTGTTGATAAAACCAAACTTCTAAACATTTATGTTTTTAGCAAAAATAAAGAGTATGTTATTTTGAAGTCTGCGTCAAATTCAAAGCATCAAACTTAGAAAACGTCAGTTGCTGACAGTTCAGGAAGGCAGCGTAGCCGAGCGGTTTAACCCTATCCACTCCAAGGGGGAGGGGTTTGGAATCCAACCCCGAAAGAATTTTTTCATCATAACTTCAGAACAATTTGGATTTCAAAGCTGAAACTCCACAACTTTTCCTAAAAACGTATAGGCAATCGTTCTAAGTGTGTTTCAACACTACGCTGGGTGTCCTGTTGCCATGGTAACCGATTATTTGGAGGGTTCTTTTCAAAATTTTGAATATACCTTAGCATCTTGATAATTTTTGACGTATTCTAATGATGCTCCGAAGCTTTTACAGACTACAAACGGTATGCGTGAAGATTTTCAGAAAAAAGAGATAAAATAATGTAATATGCTGAAAGTGGTGCATTATAGGTAATTTATTTGTTTTTCTATAATTTGATTATAGATTATGGACACAGCCTAGATACATTAACCTTTTTTTGGAAATTTGAGTGTAGGCACAGCTTAACTGGGCTTTCCTCAAACGAAACTGTTTGCTTTCACATTTTAGTGCATACTGATAAATGTATTATGAAAAGATTGAAATATGCGGCAAATATATCAGTTAAATGATGTCATCATTACATTATACAGCAGTTTAATTGTACTGTGAACTACCACAAAGAACTATCATACCTTTATAGGGTCAGTAAAGTCTTTAAACTGTCTATTCTTTGTGAATATCTTGACTCGGCAAAATGTATTGAAAACAACACCAAAAATATTATTTGATGACGCCACTATGATGTCATTACACGTAAGTGCAATACACTACGACCAAAAAGTAGAATATGCCCCAAGGATCAATTGTGCAAAGTTTCATCGTGTTTGACCTAAAACTAAGAAAATTATGCAGGGGGTGGAATCCGCCCCCCCTGGACTGAGACATCTCAAAAAAGCTTGGACTGGTTAGGGTGAAAGTGTTGACTAGTAACCCGCAGGTATCGAGTTCGGGTCCCCTGTCCGCCGGTCACGCTGGTATATATAGCCCTCTGGCCAGCCTTCCTGCCAGTTGGGATTTTTAACTCTTAAAGTAATTATGTGGTGTGTATCATGATGATGAAAAGCCCCTTACCCGGAGTTGTCATAAGAAAGTATTCTTTTTTAATATTGCTATGTATCTGTTCTGCCTGATGGCAAAAGAAACACCGGCCATCACTAACATACATACCTTTCCTTTGTCGTTACTTCGAACCAGTGACAACAGGATGATGTCGTTTTCTTCACCTTGAAAGTTATCAACAGCAGTTACACGGACGCCTTCAAAGATGTTTCGTGGCATCAGTTTGCGCATTTCAATGAGCTGGCCTGTGTATGTGGTAAGTACGGTGATCTGTTGCGGTGAATAGCCTTGGAGGAGAAGATATCGACAGAGCTCGCGGATGTATTCCGCTTCATGCTATGGAGCGCAAGTCGCAATCAATTGGTTAAAAGTCACAAAGATAAAATAATGTAAGATAAACTTAATGACTTCAAAACCTTTTATACATTTAAAAATTAATTACTGCCGGAGGTTGTCTTCTAGTCGCACAACTGCTTTACAAAATAATTCCTTGAAAGCAATGCATTGCTAAAATTAGTTATGGAATTTACTTGTCTGGTGTTAGTTATCCTTATTTTTATGTCGTTGTATCGCTTTCCTTTGTTCGCAGAAAAATAATACGTTTTCTATATTACTGATGCTGAGCGAAGATCTAAACACCAACGTTTTGGAGCCTTCAAAAAAATATCAGAAATAATGCATTGCAATCCTATATCTTTTGTTGGTCTTGATCTTATTGATCAACACCCAATAGGATATAATATTTTACAGTAACAACCTTCAAAATAGCTCGCTATTTTTTATGTATCGTTGTGTCTTTCCCATTAATGTCTTATAGTTTGTTTTAAAATCATATTTTTTTCCATTGGTGTTGTTCATCCGTACCTATTGCTACTGCGATTAAATATGTCATCCATCTAGCTCTGTTTAGCTATTAGGCTATTATAGGTGGTAATTACCTTTATCAGTCGAGTAATTTTGTAAGCGTTACACTACAATGTAAAAAGGTTGTTCTTGTTCTTGTTTACGTAAACCAATCGGTACAAAACAATTCAACTCAGGCAAACGATAGCAAATCACCTTGTTTGAGTGGCTGCGTAATTCCTTGTTCTCTGTCTCAGGGTTTTGATGATCGATAAAGAAGATATTGCGTCTGACGCCCCGGATGTTGTCATAGTCACACACACTTGGATGATCCAGCAAATCAGTGTAGATGTGCTTCATGAGCAAGGAAATCTCGGGTCGCATGCGATGTTGCGTTGTTAGCACGTTGCAGTGCATTCCATTCCTCACCATACGCTCAAACAAGGAAATGTCCAGGTTATACCTAAATAGGCAAAGAGTGATGAGCTATCTACCCTTGAATGTTTATTATGAGGGATGTTCGAGCGGACCTCTTTCACCGCAAGGATTTTTCCAACCTATAGTTTGAAGTTTTTCAGCAATTAAAAAGAAACTTGCAGTACCTGTGGTCTAATTAAAGATGCATCTTTTGACGCACAAAAATGTATGCCAATAAAAGTTCAAACTTCGTTCTCTTTTCAATTTTCCCTTTTTGTTTATGAATATTTTCCTATCTGAGTCTGTAAATACGTGTTTTCTGTTAACTTCAAGAAAATCTGCTGCAAGTTTGTTAAAAATAAAAGTTTCGAAAAATCCAAGAAGCCGCCTAGATGGCGCACAAGTCCAGTGACTGCTGCCATATCAATATCTTGGTGCTTGGTCACGGTTCAACCAAGTTGTGCTGTCTCCTGTGCTAGTTTAATCAACATTTTAAATTTATGGTACAGTAAAGGATACATACATCAACAAGACTTAGTTTATCACAAAAAATTGAATCTGGATTGTTCTTATCCATTTTGTGGAAAGCTGGGTCAAGTCGTTATGAGTTGGGTAAGAGAGGCACACATCTAACACCACTTACTTTGTTGCCAACCGATAGACGGTTGGATTTGGTTTCAGCTGCTTGTGATCTCCTATCAGGATAAGATGCTGTGTGCCTTCAGTTACAGCAGTAACAATGTGAGCCTCCAGGACTTCAGCGGCCTCCTCTACCACAACTATCTTAGGTTTGATCTGTTCAAGTACGGTGCGATACTTAGCCGCTCCAGTAGTCGTCATGCCTGAAATATTACATCTCAAATGCGTTAAACCTTTGCCAAACGTAGATGCAAGTCGATGCAAATTTCAAACTTGTGTTCAACTTGGATTTCGGTTGTCCACCAACTTGCGTGGACTTGCACTGACTTGCACGGATTTGCGTTGACTTGCATTGACTTTGAGCGAGCTCAAATTTGAAGACAAGTCAGTACAAGTTCTTCAACAGTGGCAAATCGAAGAGCAAGTCAAACGCAAGTTTGAAGGTAAAGACTTGCATCTACGTTTGGCCAGAGCTTTTCAGTGTGGTCGGCATTTTATGTTTGCGATAGGAAAACTTCAAAAAATATTTTCGAATCATAAATGCAATGTTACTTTTAGAGCTTTCGAACTTTGGCGAAACTCTGGTAAACAAAGTTGCGTTGTAGGGTAAGCGGCTTCGCCAGTTCGCTTGTAAGTCAAGATAAACAAAAGAAATCTACATCACGTTTCCTCTAAATTTGACCTTGCAAGTCAACAGAGCCAACAGAGGTGCCCTCCAGGACCTTTCAACCCCATCGCCCTGTACGGCCCTTCCCCACGGCTATACAACCATCTTGCTTTTCCCTGGTATAGTGTAACTTTACTACGTAATGTCTAGTCTGTGAATTAAGACTCTCAATACATTTTCTGTTACTCCCATAAATTTGCTATTAAAAGCTCTAAGCCACATAACTGTTGTCTAAAAAGTAGATTGCTGCTGTGGTCTTGTCAATCGAACAATACTGTTCTTACTTACCGATTACTTTCGCCTCGCGAAGAGCTTTCCGACGATCATTATCTTCCACTTCGTGTAACCTTTGGCATATTCTCTCATATTGGTCACTCAATTTGGCAACTTCCCTAAGGCATCGCTTCTGATAGCAGCTTAACCACAAGAGGTACAATCTACAGCGGTCATCGCGTTTTTCTATTTTCCAAATCTTCCTTACTTTCTCACTACGAAATAAAAATATCGTAAGCATAACTTTTGTGTTGTTTAATAAAATGAAACAAAAGTTGAGGCAATCATAATCTCAAGAAAGAAAAACTGAGATCGGAATCACTTTAAATTTGACTAAGTTTATCTGTCGATATCAAAAGATCGTTGGAAAATAAACGTATGAGATTTAAGCTTTTCTGCTTTGCGAACCAACTTGTATCTCGAAAGAACGGAACTTGGTAGCTTACTTTGTAAAATACTAATCACTGCATTCCGCTTCCTGTCAATCTGCGCAGATTAGTTAAAAAATAAATTTAAAATTGGAAAATTATTAAAACGCATTCCATTCTTGAAATGTCAGGTCAATCCAGCTGGCTAAATTTGAGTTTCCGTAAAAATTAGTTTACGTTAACTGAAGATTAACTGTAAATAAAGTATTGATGTAACTCCCCAGTGAGTCTAAAAAACAATACCAAACAAATTTTGTACGCACCTTCTTGCTTCCTTGTCTGTCATAGCTGACAAGTTTCCAACTACTTGAAGCATTTGAAGTTGGCCTTTGTGTGGACGGTTACAAGAGGACGTGGAAGCGCCGCTGGTGTGTTTGGTGTCTCGGTTGTCAACCGGCAGAAACTCCTCCATGCCTTGGTAAAGTTTTCTTTCCGAGACTTCAGCATCTTCATCTACAGTTATATTCTCTTCAACCGAATCTGCGTTGGTTTCTTCTTTTTTGAGCAAACCAACTTCCTCAGCACATTGTTTCAGCCCTGACGAAGAACGTAAAACATTTTAGACGTACGGAAGGTTAACTAGAACAAATGAATACGCTTTATGAAGGGTTAGTAATTCTTGGTATACAGTTTGTGGATATATAAAGCTTCAAATTTGTTTAAAAGGTTTGAAAACATTTTGAGCATTAATTTTTGTCGTGACTGCTTTTTGAAATCAGACCAAAGAGAACCTCACAACAAACTTGTAGTGTTTTTCAGCTGATCCAACTTTTTTATCACTTATTTAATAAAATACCTTTGTACTGGTGTTCTTTATTAACTAAGTGCAGATCCGACAGAGCGACGTTGTTGTTGCTTTCGTCGTTGCTAAAGAAGTTAATCGATCACCTCCAAACAATGATCGCAAATCATTTTAACCCAATGTTTTCAAAAACATAAACCAAAACTTGTATTTCCTCGGAAACTAAAGGGTAACCAAAAAGGAAAGACAGAACATTTGTATTTATACCAGGATTAATTCATGGTAGCTTCATTTCTTTGTTCGTACCTTGAAATGGTTGCAGACCAAGCCACGCCTCCACAACTGATTCCTTCCCAGCCTTGTATTTGTACTCCTCGTAGGCCAACTGGTTGTAATGTTGCGATGGTATGCTACCTTCCAGTTGACGGAGATTTAAGATCCTTGTGTTACTGTGCTGTAGATCGGCCTTTACTCGCTCGATATCTGCCTGGCAAGATCTCATGTCTGCTAGGACTTGTGGACGATTGTCTGAAGCCCTAAAGATCATTTTGTTAACGCAACACATGCTAATCAGTGCATGCTGTATTTAAGTAGCTTTCAGTTTATAGGAAACAAAGCCATACTTGTTTAACAAATGAATATAAATATGAAAAGACTTATCACTATCATTAAAAAAACTAACAAGAGACCATTAATTGATGGAATTAAACTATAAAGCCAAACTGTGTTCCAGTAATGTCAGAATGCGTCCACTAGTTTATCTATGTTTAAAACATTAAAAAAAATCCAAGTTTGTACTGCCGAAAAATGAGGGTACCTGTATAGTTGATTATTTAATTTAGTAGATTAACGAAAGTCCTTATTGTCATGAACTATAGCTAAGTCAAGTTGAATAAAGACAAAACATAGGCGAAGTTATATTTCACAAGGCTCCTCTGTTTGAGTTGCGAATCAGACATGTTAACCACTTGATCGCTGAGCAGCCGATTCTTTCCAAGTGTCTGAGAGCATTCTGAATATAAACGTAAAGGTAAAACTTAAGCATACATAGTACTACAATATATAGTATGCTTCTACCTGGTAAACTGATGCAGATTAAAATCTTTTAGTTTCTCGCTGCTACTTCTTCCACCAACTCGAATGATCCCCGAGGGGGTGAAGTCCAGCACACCTTCAAGAAATTGGTCTAAGGCGTGATTTGTGTAACAAACCATCAACAGCGGAGAATTTCCCCCTGGGTTCCAGGCTTGTGAGTTGTCCAGAAGAGCGCGGACGACCTTGAGTCCTACATACGTCTTTCCTGGTGAATGATTAGACGCAGAGAAGATAAAGTTGTTTGTAAAAGGGATACTGGAAAATCCCAATTGTATATGACCCTAATGTTATAAGTCTTTTGGTTAGAAGTTCAATTCCTTTTTACTAACAAGAAATTATTCTACTTTTACATCACCTATTTTTGTCTCACCAACATCATTAACAGAGAACAACGTTCCAGTTACAATGTTTTATTAATTTTAATCAACTGTTAGATGACTAAAAATAGTATGTTGGAAACGTTAGATATTTAAGATTAAACGCAGTAAGTAAAGAAACTCCTTGCTCAATAGATTACGTGTGTATAATCGTTAGCTTCATTTGGAAAGCCATTGCTCAGTTATGGGTGTAAGTACCCAACACCTCCTACACACACAAACAGCTATGTCAAAAAAGGCTGTCATAACAAATTTTCGATACTGGAACCGAAGGAAACTTTGGGTACATTAATACTTAGCGATAAATTATAACGATAATGGTTGCAGTGAATAATAGTTGTATTATGATAAACCTGCACACTGAATTATGCAAAGTCAATGCTAATAGCAAATTTACGTGTGCTCCTTGAACTCCCACAGTTCCTTTCGGTTCTAGTATCGACTATTTACTCTGTCAACCTTTTTAGAAATAGCAGTATACATACACACAAACACACACACACACATAAAAGCACAGAAACAACCACACATTCATCATAAACTCAATCTCACTCAAAGCTCTTTGACACATAACATGGTTGAGCCAAGGAATTTCAAGAGGGATTTAACGATAGAAGCAAAATCAGCTATAACGGACTCATTGTTCAACCTAGCGGGGAACCGGTTACTGTCAAGTCATCCTACTTTTCATATTTTTAAAAAAGACTCCGTTTATCACTATAACTGCTATAGTATTTTTCACTTTATCTTAACTTCAGCATTACCACTACCATTACCATTACGTTTACCCACAATCTATACCTATACTATTACTGTTGTGCTCAATGTTATTGTTGATGTTGTTGTTGTTTGTTGTTGTTTATAACACATTTAAAAAATAAAAACAAAAACATTTGTAAAGCACTTATGTAAATAAGCTTTAAGCGCTTTTCATAATTTTAAATTGTTGCCTTTGCAAACGTTATTATAACTATAAACATGTGTTTTTTCATTGCCAATATTATCATATTTTCAGTAATATTTTGCCATTGATATTAATGTTTCAAATTGTTTCTCATTGTGTTATAATTTACTTTTTACCGCACTTTTTTTATTAAAAACGGATGGTAACTCTTTGAATCCTGTTTTAAATCACGTTTATCACCATTTAGTTTTTCTTATAATGCTCTTTTCTGTCACTATTAACATTGTTAGAAGCATCAACAATAACATTCATTGTAAAATTTATTGAAACAGGGCTAAAAGGTTTGAAATATTTCTAAACTATTTGTTTCGAACATATTTGGTTAAAAACCTTCATCAGGAAAAAATACATTTTCTAAATATTTTAAATCTTCTACTTTTAATTCAACATATTTTATCAATATTTCTAGCAACTACTATGTCCACAACAAACATAATAAAATTGAACTACTTAATAAGAAATAAGGCAGTTTTTATTTTTTGTTCGTTAGGTAACACAACTTTTTTCCGTCGACCTGATTGTTGTACTCGCAACACACCTGTTCCTGGAGGACCTTGGATAACAGAAAACTCTTTCGAAAGTGCTGCCTGAAGTGCTTCCATTTGAGACTCGTTTAACTTCTCATCCGATTCGTAAGAGGAGGGCCACGCTTCCAGTTCCAAAATTGGAACTCGTTTCGCAGCCTCGACGTCATGCGCTCCCAAGGTGCCTCTCAAATCGTAAGGTTGTCGAGCATTTTCTCCTCTCAAATACACGGGCGGGTCAACTTCCGAAACACAGTTTACAAGGTACTTCTGGAATGGGAACGTTTCCTGATTTATCTCTTGTAGACAGGCTAATACGTGACGATATGACTCGAAGTATGCTGGAGACTCGACCATCAATAGTTTTTGGCCACGATGGACATTCTGCAGTAGTTCCAGGCCTCGTACAAACCGGACATCAATGTAACCTGAAGATTAAAATTTAGAAAGAACAAGAAAATCTAAAACATTTGCATTTACTTACTTATATGTAAGGATAAATTCTTGTGTAATCATAACAAGAGTATTTGGCTTTATTACCATTTAATAGTGAAATCGTTTTAGTTGTCACGAAGATGCAACTTAAAGAAGAATCTTAATAGCTACGAGAAAAGACGGATCTACAGTCTAGTTTATGCTGGTGTATTAAGATAAATGATAATAATAATAATAATAATAACAATAATAATAATAATAATGGTTTTTTTGTACATTCCATTAGCTGGCTCTTCCTTTACAAAATTACACTAATATAAAATTACATAAAACAAGAAGTTATAAACTTAGTAAAACGCACTACAGTCAGCAATTAAATTTACACTACTACAAAACTATAATATATAAATTGGATGTTGTAAAGTTTTGTAAAAAGTACTACAGTCTTCCCCCTCCCCCCACTCTTTCCCCATTTTACTACATTTTAAAACAACTTGTAGTCAAATAAATTAAAGAAGATTGTAGTAGATTAATTGTTCTCGTTCACTAAAAACCTTTTTGCTAACTTGCTAATAGAGATCAACTCTACTACGTATGTGCAGCCTAGGTGTCAAGGAAGTGGCAGCAGTGGACAGCTGCCAATATAGAGATCGGCAGACTGTTTAAAAGTATACTTGATGCATTGTCTTGGAAGGTGTTCCTTATGAGTCATTTAGAGAAACAAAATTCCTTAGATACGCTTGTTAAGCCGATGTCAAAAAACGAATCAGTGATAAACCCGGCTTGTAGCACATTTAGTAAACAGTCAGTCAGCAGCTATTTAAAACAGCTGGCACAAATGGTCACAATAGTCAATAGTTTTCTTGAACATATTCATTCATAGTATTTACTGCAAAATCACCGAAAAGCTGCAAAATGCTGTTCAACCTGATTCTTTTCGCTTCAGCTATGAAACTTCAGATCTGTAGTTATGTTATAATAACCTTAAAAGAAAAAAGAAAAAAAGCGCTCTGAATAAAATACGTTCTTCATTCTTAAAATCATTATTTTCATCTCTTATAAAGTATTTAAATACTTTTACTCGCGGCCTAAACCAAAAGTCGATCCTTGAGTTTAACATAAATGAAAACATCTAGCTTCAATCCCATAAACAAAAAATGCACCACTAAACAAATCGATGTATCCTAAATCATGAGCCAATGATGAATGTAAAGCAGAAGACGGTAATCTTAGGTTTAGGAATCGTTTGTATCGCAGTGTGGAAGATACTGAAAGAAGAGAAAACATTGTTTAATTTGATGTATTAAAAAGTATTATTATTCTATTTATCACATATGGGGCAAAATTACTGAATGCTGATTGGCAGATGCTGGAGACAGAGGACCTTTTTTAATCACGAGGTAATGTAATTGTATCGTGGTAATCAAGAGAGCATGATTACTTGATCCTGATTGGTTCAAGGTAGGCTAGCATTTAACTGGCTTCTTGGTAGAAAAACAACGCGCGTGAATGTGATTCCCTCGATAATTTTGCCCTTTATGTGATAAACAAGTAATCGCAATGTGCCCGAGGGCAATTAAAGATTAACTTCACTTGCATTTTCAAAGTTAGAAAACGAGTTGGATTAGGTGTTCCTCGGAGATTCTTCGGAGTATAAAGTAATGGCTGTTATCAGCCCATTTTTTGAACCTGTGCAACAGTTTAGGATACAACTGATGTAAAATAGAGTAAACGAAAATAAGAATAATAATTTATCAGGGCTCATTTTGCGGTCGATCGCACCAGCCGTGATTGTGTGACTACATAGACCACATATGTGAACATGGAGATATTAGCAAACTGGAAAATACGCATGCGCACGATTATGATTGGTTCAATGAAGATTTGTTAACTTTTTATTAAAAACGCTTTTTCTAGTTAACAAGAAGAGATTCGAAATTTTAGATAACAGGATTGGAGTTAAGTTTTTCAAAAAAAAAAAATTTAATTTTCCGGTAATAAGGAGGGGAAAAACTTAACTGGAAAATCTAGGAACTCTCCAGAAATTCGTGTTTATCAGCGAAACGAGCAGCGACATGTTTCAGACGGTCTCCCAGTGCTCTCAGTCTCACTCGAAAATGCCCACGGGCGCAAGGATAAAATTCTATAGCAACGCTGCCCACTCGCACGACTAACGGACGGTATTGTATTTAATATAGCGAATTGGCTTGGAATGCGCTAGTTCCATTTTGTTATGTATTTCACACTCTTAATCTTAATAATTTTTTTGACATTTGTGATTTGGTGCAATTTTTGTCGCGATTCCCATTGCAATATTTCTTGCACTTGCACTGCTACTTCCAAAAGTGCATATAAAGCACCTGCAGTTTCAATGAATTTGAGTGCCAGGAAACTTGCATTGTTTTGAACAACCTGGAAACTTGATGCAACTTAGCCGGCTAAAAAAATTGCAAGGCTAACCGCGACAAAAAATGCACCAAAAATAACTAGTGCAAAAGCGCCTTAAACCAGTAAAAGAGATTAACACTGTACGTATCTGTTTGTGGAGTGGTTTCTTTTGATGAATCTTGCAAATAAAACCCGGTTTCTGCAGTTTGCACAGACCAACGCTTTTCCCCGATATTTATAGACTTTAAAATTAAAACTGTCACGCCGATTGAATAGTATAGAGAACAATGTATTATATCGAAGCCTGTGATGTATTTGATTGCCAATAAAGTTAAAAATAGTGCTTCCCCTGAGAAAGAAATAGGGCAAGGAGCTTTTTTCTATTTTCCGCTCATCAGCTAATTTAATTATAGTAAAATATAATAAGTGTGGTAAGTTGAAGTGCTCTAAAATTGCCCCAAGTAATACCTTCTGAGCGAGAGCCCAGGGAATAGAATTGGGCCCACACGGAGAAAGAGAAAAAATCTCCGATCCCGCTGACCTCTATCTACTGTTTCAGCTGGTTAATGTAGTAAACAAACTCGCATTACCAGACCTCGTATTTGTTCTTCGTGTAAGAAATTTGTGCCAATTATTTTTGTTAAAAAATGCATGTGCCAAGATAAAGAAATAAACGCACATCTCATATTATATTTTTAACATTATATTTTTCCAATTTTAAGAATAGCAAATGGGAAAAAATAACTTTTGAACAGCAATTCTGAACCACATGGAAACACAATCAGTAAAAGTTCCCTTTATTTTTTGTAGTAAAAATTTTATTGAAACAAATTCTCCATTAAAGTGGACAATAGTCTGTTACTTAATGAAATCAATAAGAGAGACGGGTGAACAGTTCATCTTGTTCTGTTTGCATGCAACTGAACTCTGCAGCTTGAATCACACTAACCAAATTTGACGGGTGTTTTTACAATTGAAAGGGCACTCATGTCTCAGGGCACTCATCAACAGCTTTCACATCGCGAGGGAGGATCTTTGAAGCTTCCCTGAGTCACATATCGACATTTACCACTTAATTGTCTTCCCGGCTATACTTCAGTTAACTCTAACCATACTTAAAAACACAATCACGAGCAAAATGCACTCTTGTACCAAAAGCCTTTTCTCAGGTAACAAAGCGAAATGCTTGAAAAGCTGGTTTAGGCATGTTC
>JAOBYF010060009.1:0-12364 GCA_025403605.1 Parazoanthus darwini
TCATCAAATTGGCCAAAGTCTGAGAGAAACGGGTAATGTTTCACTAGTTTTAGAAACTGATTTTGTTTCAGATGGCGTTTAGAACCCAGGAAATACGTTTTCAGACAAACTAATTTTCAAATTCCTTCCGGAACCCCCTGGAAAGCACCTCAGTCGGCTCTTGGCGGTGCCCCATTCCTAGTTTTCCAAGACTTGCTACGGCCCTGCTCGAACAGGCCGGGGATTGAACCCGGGACCTCCTGAACTTACCAACTGTGCTAACCCAGTGATCGAGGGGCCCATAGCCTAATGGTTTCTTTATGAGCCCCCTCGCATATTGTTTTTATCTATGAACCTGACTGCTGTCCTTCTATTTGTGTGTTATACATTTACCTATGATAAAATGTTTTTATTTACTGTAAACCATAAAAAAATATAAAATGAAAATGAAACGACCATAATTACCTGTATATTATCATAGCCCACCCACGCAGTGTCTTTATGGCCATAAGGTGCTTTCACAGCGTTGTCGTTTACCACAGTCAGGCCCATCTTACAGATCTCATAATAGGCCAAGAAGCCAGCTTCTCTTGTGTACTTTCCCTTGGGTGGGTTCGTCCAAGGTTTCTTAGGAGCGCCCAGACCGTTGTTAGAAGCGTCTTTAAGGGCAAATGCTCGACCGTAGGTTGCCAGACCGAGAGCGATCTGGTGTGGAGGCATTCCTGAAACAATTAGCAGAAAAAGCGAGGTTGAGGGGAAATTTACTTTCAATTGTTTTGTGAAGAAAAGGGTTTGGAAAGAAGTTCAGGAAAAACAAAACTTATTAAGACGTTCTAAGCCATCATCTGCCAGTCCTCGTGTATGAGGCGAGGTGGATTAAGACTTGCGATCAACTAAATGATTCCTTGCGTAGTCTCTCAAATTTTCATGTTCCGCTGAAGATTTGACTCGAATACAACTATTTCAAAACACGTCGACATATGCTAAAGATAAAACCGCATACAAAAGGAATTTTGGGAGCCTTGTATTTTACATGGACCTGAATACGAACCAAATAGAACCAGTAAAATACAAAACTGGATAATTTTGATAAATAGACCAATTCTAGCTCGGCAATTGCAGAAATTAGAGATTGCATCACGCTTTGCGATCTGGGTATTGCCCTTTTCACAAGTCAACCTATTTGAAATAGCTGTATCTCCGGACTGGAAGATGTCAGAGAGAGGGAAAGGTTGTCTCCTAATGAGTGAAAAACTAACGATTAGCTGTTTGACTCATCAAGGAAAATATAAGGAAACGCAAAAGATGACGGTTAGTTTTAAGCTTCCTGAAACTCCCTTAATCTGAACTCTTAATATTTTCTACAAAGAACTAAAGAAACTATCTGACAGTTTGGATCAATTTTTAAAGAGTAAGTTCTCTTTTTCGCCGAAGTTCCCGCACAATTATGTCAATTTAAACCGATATCTTGGTTTCAATTTAAAGAATCAAGATTTTGAATCATGGGGACTTAGTACCGTAATTTGCAAATAGTGAAGCTCCCACTTTTTACAGTGCCTCGCATAATAAAACAAGAAATTATTTAAGATGGTCTCTATAAGAGAGCAATAAATGCTTTTAAAGCAATTACAACTGTAGAAGGGCATTAAATTATAGTGTTATGGTCGACAAATTCATCTCCTATTTTGAAAAATGTCATATTTTATAATTAATAAGGAAATTAAATTAGTTTTTTCTTTTATTTCAGATTTTGGGTCACCCTTTTATCTGAACCCAGTGAAATCATTCTAAGTCAGAAAGAACGCTTTTGTAGGTTTATTTCAAAAAAGCAACTGAAATGCAAAAGTTTACGATGTAATTATATGCAATTTTTACATTTAATTAAATTCCATTGAAACGTAGTTTTTTTCGTACATTCATACTAAAATCAGTTGCAGTGCAAAGCTTGTGAAATTGGTATTGAGGGAAAACCTGCAACGTTATCAATGCATTGTACCTTTGTCAATCCAGTATTGAGTAGCGAAGGGGACGGTAAGTTTGTCCGCTCCCGTCATGGCTGTATGGTGCCCGGTTACCTCATCCCAGTTGCCATGGAGATCGTACGCCATCAAGTTAATAAAGTCAAGGTGTTTAGCAATCTTGTCAACCTAAAACAAAGAAGTGCGAGAAGACAAGTAAGGGTTTTCCTTTTTGTTTTATTGACTCTTAAGACGTATGATGGGTTTGCGGAGCTCAATGGTTTGCTTTTGAAGCTGTTTGCTGGCAGGAAACTTTTTTGGGGTTTGACGTTGTCCAAATAATATGAAAGAACCAAGGAGCACACAAGCTTTTGTGGAAGAACTAAAACCTATAACGATTCAGCGTCATAGAAATCTTTCCTTTTTGCCACAACAACCTTTTTCAATCATTAGATGAAAGTCCTATAGAAATAAACTAGTAGATAATTACCCACTGTCAATCTGCGCGGTAACAATTTTGACCCCCAAATGCTTTTGACAACCTAAAAACACCTGCAGCTTTATGATGATTAAAATGAAACTTACAACACCTGTAGTCTGATTACGGACACATCTATCTGCGTTAATTGAATGACGTCAATACTTTTAAAAAAAATTGTGAAAATTTAGTTTTGAAACTAAAAGAGGAACGTCTTAACAAAATTCGTTCCACCTTTTGCTTTTCCATATTTTCCTATTTGAGTCTGTAAACACGTAATATTTTGTAAGAAAAAAAGCTTTAACTTTTCTAAATAACTTTTCTAAAAATAGAATTTTCCAAAGATCAAAGTTGGCGGTCAAAATGGGGACATGTTGTGCAAAATTTGTTGTCATAGAATAATAAATTTTCTATTTTATCATATAAATTAGTCAGCTGAGCTAAAATCTGCGTGCATGACAAAACTAGCTTTTATGTGTAACCATTTCGAAATTCTTTGGGGGTCAGGTTGACCTCCATTGCTGATATGATTTAGAGTTTGTTCTTACAAGAGCTGACACAGCCTCTTAAATTTACAAAATACACTTGAATCAAACCTCATATGCCTTGTCTATGGTTTTATATCCCGCAGACACCGCAGCCGTAAGCAGAAGCCTCGGGTTACCAGTCTTCTGGCCCTCTGCTCGGAAGGCTTCCATCAGCTCAGCACACAACAACGTAAACCGCTGCTTATCTTCTGGTGGGGAACCTCCTCTGGTACCCGGATACTCCCAGTCCAAGTCCAAACCGTCGAATTTCCACTTACGAAGGAATGTCACAGCGTGATCGATAAATGTTTTTCTGCGAGCGAAGATAGGGTTTGACAACACAAGTCACACAAAAGAATAGGCCAATAAAAGCATGACGGTGATATAAAACTGACCGAACAAATAAACAAACCACGATCTTAAACACAACTTTACGCGACTCATGACCTTCCACATAACAATGCATCACAGCTCAGTAAAGTATACCACAATGCAATGTAACATACTACTGTACAAGACATAAAATAAAAAACAAAACAAAAACATATTTTGCTACTACCGAAACTGCTACTATTATACTAGAATTTAAAAGTTTTTACTAACTCAATACATGATATTTGTTTGTGATTCGGTGTGGTGTGATTTGGTCTAGTATGGCCGTCGTGTGTGGCGTGGCGTAGTGTGATATGTGATGTGGGAGTGTTGTGTGGTGTGGAGTGGTTTTGGGCGATATGGTGTGGTGTAGTGTTTTGTCGCCTCGTGTGATGTAATGTGGTTTGTTGTGGCGTGGCATGGCATGGTGCATGTGATGTCCTGTCGTGTTGTGTCGTGTGATGTGATGTGATGTGATGTGATGTGATGTGATGTGATGTGATGTGATGTGATGTGATGTGATGTGATGTGATGTGGTGTGGTATAGTGTGTTGTAGTATGGTCTGGTCTGGTCTGGTCTAGTGTGGCCCATGGATATGTTATGAATCCTTACCTTGTTGCTGCCGTTTTCACCATCTTTGAAAACGGACTGTTAGCGTTTTCGTGATTCCACCCTCCGACCGCAAGCAGAGTTTTAAGGGCGGGGTTCTTCTGTTTGAGGGCTTGAAACCTGGGATACAACTTATCATCATTCCACTCGTACATGGCCAGCTAAAAAACCCGAACGTATAGTGAAATTTAAAACCTAGCCTAACCTAAATTTATAACTCGTTGTTCTATTGTATGTTACAAGCTTGACAAGAAGAGGCCAACTAATGGGAAACTGATCAATATTCAATGTTGCCAGTTTACTCAAAAATTCCCTTGACTAAGTTTAATCTGTAAACTTTGATTATCAAAATCGAATTAGCTAACAAAACACTCTTTTGAATACATTTTGTAATGATCGACTAATTTACTGTTTAATGTAGTTAGAGCTTCTTTTTGTTTGTTTTTTAATTTCTTGTCGGCTGTTTACATGTAAATTCTTGTTGGCTTTTTGCACATATGCCGTGCAATACACGAAAGGTAAAAGTATAATTGTATTTTGCTTGTTTTATTCTTTCTAATCGCACGTAGAGTAGTCCTGTAGTTTATATCTTACATTTCTCTTCTGCTTCATTTACCCAATACAATACTTCCTTCGCAATAAACTGTTAACATGCATATGTTGTTATCGGGGACAGTGATATTGAACTGGCAAATTGACACAATTTTCAGAGTTACAAATAGAGCTGTCTACAGAAGAGGTTACACGTTTATGTATTGGGGGAGTCAAGATGGCTGAGTGGTTAGCGCTCGTGCCTCCCACCTCTGTGGACCCGGGATCGAGTCCTTTGGGTTTCGCGTGTTGGCGTGTGAGATTTGTCGATTTCCTTCCTACTCCGAGGGTTTTTTTCCGGGTTCTCTGGTCTTCCTCCCACTACAAAATCGACTTTTACGCCAAAATCTGTGCCTTCGAGCGATTAAACATACGCCACTGGCTTGGGAGAATGGGCAACCACTCCCAGCGCAACGACGTTAAATAAAGTTTATTTTTTTTGGTTTAGTATGTTATTTCTTACCAACAGTTTTACCCTACCAAGGCTCATGACTAAAAGGAACAAAAACGTTTGCCCCTGAATTGGGCGGTGTGCAATACAACTTGATTTTTGGTTAGGAAGTATAGGTGGTGAGCTAGGGTGATGAACTTGTTGCGAAAATAACTTAAATATCTTACTCTAAAGAGATATCTTTTATGGGTGTTGTGTTTTGCTAATACATACTACATCGTACTTTACGGAGCGGGAACTCTTACCGTGTTGGTGTTCCTGTTAATTTTCGCGAAAGAATACATCACGTGGGTACACAGAAAAGGGTCGATATTCTCGGGCCAGAATTTGCCAATGCCGGGCCGATATTGAGACCAGTTGGTATGATAACAAACTCGAACATATTCAGATGAGACCAGGGAGGCGATAAAACTGAGTAACAAGAGAATAAACGACGACATCTTGACTTAACTTGAGTTAGCGCAGTCGTTGTGCATGTATTTAGATGAAGTGTCTCTGTTTTATACAGTGAAGAAACGCCTGCTTTGCTGAATACTTGTTACTTTCGCCAGATGAATAAACTTGTACTTTCAGTTGGCAAACATAGAGTAAGTTGAGTTACATAACTCAAATAGAAGAGGTAAACTCGTAACTTTTATTTGTCTTGTTTTTCTTTTCATTTTTGAAGTTTAGTTCCATGTTTCCGTCAGCTGAACATATGCCTTTCAAATGCCATTTTTGTAGTTAGGACATTCAGAGCGGGCTGGTTTTGGATATAAGTGGACCCTTCATTTGTGTTTGTTCTGGGCTTTTCTCATTTTGTTCAATGTTTTTAATTTTCGTAAGTTGAACTTGCACCGTATCATCTTTGTCGTTTTACTCTGAAGTATTAAATATATCGTAGTTTTGATGCCGTTTTGTTGTAAGACAAATCGAACAACTGAGAACTAGTACTGGATGATCCTTTAATTCTGTTTATGACTTTTTTCATTTTTCATTTTCATACACATTATCTTGTTTTGGTAACTGAACAACTGGTGTTTACCTTTAACAGGTAAATCAGGGCGTCATTTGAATGATGTGTTCTTCTAAGACAATTCAAACAAAATAATTGGATCCCTCAATTCTGTTTTATTTTTTTCTAATTCTCTTTGCTTTTCTCTACTTCTTTTATATCTTTAGTTTTCGCTGCTTGAACACATACATCATCTTTTCCTCACAAGTTGAACAACGTCTGAAGATGTTTTTCTTGACACCAATTAACACAGCGTAGTTTAAACGTAACTTTCTTCGAAGATATTGAATCAAGCATGCAAAAGAAATAGAACCTTCAATTCTGTTTGGAATTTTTTGGTGTATCCATTTCTTTGTTTCCTAGTTCTAGTTTTTGAGACTTGAACACGTAAACCATCTTTTCATCGCAAGCTTGGCAACTTCTGAAAATGTTTTACTTTGAGCTGGTAAAAAGAGTGTAGTTAGAAACAATCATTTATTTACTTTTACAACAATAAGATAGTCACTTTACAATATTAATTCCACCCGCAAATAGGTGAGCCCAATCGAAGTGGGGGAAAATTCAAATTTAAGAGTCGGTATGAACAATGAAAAACATTACAAAAATTATATCAAAATTATTGTTAAGAGTTCATAAAGAAATTTTGATTAGTAAAAAACTAAAGTATTTCAGCACTTGCTGAAAAAAACAGACAAGTAAGTATAAGCTAGATGATTTGAGAAAGGTATCTAATATAGAAATAGGGGGAAAAGTGTTAATAAAAGAAAAAGACAGGGCTGATAAGTCTAGTAGTAGTACTTTATTTCGTTGAAAATGAGTAATTCTAAGATAGTCATCAGTTTTTGATGATAATTACGCTGACGAGTCTGTGTTTTAGTTTATTTTGAAAAGTATATTTAGATGAGTTTCCGAAGTCAGACGGCACGGAGCTATCCATACTTTATATATTTTTTCTAATTTAGAAGTTCAACATAAAAGTTATATTTTATTTGAGGATCGGGCTGAGTGTGTCCTGTAGTGACGAATATCATTGAATGTATATTTCTTTTTAGACAAATCAGTCAACAGGAGTAGCTCCTTCAATTCTGTTTGTATTTTAAGGCTTTTTTGGGTTTTCTTTTCCTCCTGTTTACTTATAGTTCTCTCAACTCAAACACTCACGTTATCTTTTCTTCGCCGGCTGAACAGTTTCAGAACAAGTTTTACTTTAAGCTGGTAAGTAATGCATAGTTTAAATGTAATTTTCTTCTGAGATAATTCAAACAATGGGGAAGTAGATTTCTAAGCCTTTTTCTTTGTATTCCTTTGTCAGATTCTTCAGTCACCTAGAACTGTGCTTTGTAAGATCCATTCACAAATATCAACCTCCTGAGGTGTCCTTATTAGCAGTAATCCACCATCTGGTCTAACACTTCTCTATTATTGAAAAGAATAGATTCAATTTGGCTTCCTCGTATGCATGATATATCAAAAAAAGAAGAAGTAGCATCTGATTTTTGTTTGCTTTTTTGATTTTCCTTTTTTTGGTTTACTGTCATCGCCAGCTGATGAACAAATTCGGAAAACATTGCGTTTTTGAGTTAGTAAATACAGCGGAGTATATTTGTAAAACAAGCTAAACAAAATGGTAATCATAGTTAGTTCCATCTTTTTTCCTAAGTCTAATTTGCAACAACTATTTTTGACATTGTAGTAGAAGAGATTGTTGTAATCCAACAAGAGAACGGTCGATGCAATTTTTTATCACAAGCATTTTCGGGTGTGTAATACTTGTAAGCAAAGCGTTATTTTTGAGTGGACGAACAGTTGATCTAAGGTAAAGCACTTCAACAAGGTCAGTAAAATCGGGAGAAATCCTCTTCCAAAATGTTTCCCAAAATTTTTGGCAATAAAATTCTATTTTTTACTAGAAGTTGGAAATTGTAAATATCTTTGCAGTAGCAAGTTTGTTTAGCGTGTAGTTTTGCAGTAACAGCTACCAAAAAGAATTACATTATTCAAATGCGTTTTTTCGTTTATCCTTTCATTTTGTTTTTGTGGGTGGATGTTTTGTTTTCGCCAGCTGAACATTCTCTGAAACGCGTGTACCTTTTAGTAAACAAAGATTAGCTTAAACTTCTGCTTTCCTGTAAAGAAAATTCTCCGCTGAAATTCTGTTTGCTTTTTCTTTTTCCTTTTCCGACCTCGATGTTATTAATTGCTCTGATAGGTTTTATTGAACTATTTATAACCCCGACTCAAATTTTTGCATATGTTTGATCATTGTTGCTTTAAAACTTACAAACTATAATTTTACAAAAAGATTTTTTAATTCAGAAATTTACTTTTCTGAATCAACTGCACGATTTCCATATGCCGCTCCACTTTCACTTTGTGGGCGCCGCAACTTTTCTCTTTCGTAAACGGTCGATGCCATTTTTAACGGTCGATGCCATTTCGAACAACAGTCTATTGTCGTTTTCTTGAAGAAAACAAAGTCTTGTTCGCATAAATACATCTATTGTACTAACCTTGACCCTAACTCTAACCCTAATCCAAACCAAAGTTAACCCCAAAGAAGAAACTAAATAAAATTAAAGAAACTAAAAGCCAAGAAAAAAAGACAAAAGAATTTCGGTGTTTTGATCCCGTGACCACTAGCATTCTAGTCCCACACACTACCACTACGCCAACAACTAGAACCATTGCTATTCGCAATTTTTTAACCAATATATCTTAAAAATGGCATCGACTGTTATAAATGGCATCGACCGTTTACGAAGGGGAAATTGGCGTCGGCCCCGCGTGTCTCACTTGAAACGCAAAGGTTGAAAAACGCTAAGTCGACTTGACTAAATTTAGAACGTAAGAAGGTATATTTGTTTGATATAATTGATGCTGTATCTTGACAGTAAAAAGAAAGGGAATATATTGTCATTTTAGTCCACATCAGTAGACAAAATATTGATGAACGTTAGCTAAAAAATGGTGAAAATATTGAAAAGGCAACAAAAAAGTGGATAAGTAATTTTAAGGTCTTTTTAGCCTTACAGGTTTGTTTTTCGGTATTCACCACTTTGTATATTTAGATTGTTCAATCTTTCCGATGTGATTTGTTCAAATTTTTATCTAACAAATCCTTTAAAACAATTAAACAATTTCATTTTTATCTTTAGTGAAATACTTCTGGCTTTTGCAAAACCATTATAAACATGCACAGGCACTAATTTAATCTAGTTTTAATACAGCTACTTAATAACTAGACGCTGTTGCTAAACTAAAAGTAAGACTTCACTGCCTCGTCGCAGGTAGTCTTATTAGTGTGAACACTCTTCAAGCGAAAGGGTTAGAGTTTCTGGATCCGCGCCAGTGGTTTACCAGGCCCGTAGGCAGGGAGGGTGCACGGGGTGCGTACGCAACCCCCGCGACCCAAAAAGGCCCGCTATTGGAGGTTTAGTAAGATGATGAAGAAGACCGAATGTGCACGGGGAGGGGAGGGTGCACGGGGTGCGTACCTAACAGTAATTGGTGCTACCGCAATTCAAAGCGAAAAAAAGGCCATAAGTGTGTTTGTCCCATAAATTTGGCTTTTAAGAGTCCAAGTTTACGAAATTTGCACCCTCCCAACAAAATTCTTGCCTACGGGCCTGTTCACTTAATCAAACCCGCGCGCTAATGGTCGCGCTGAACATCCGTTTTTTAAACGCCTGGGGAGGAGGCAGAAGAATGACATCGCACGGTTTAGGCTCGCCACGCTTTCCACTAATATCCTTTTTCTCCTAAACAGGCTGTTACCCAAAAACTTATTACGTGAAATTTTCGCGACATGTTTATTTTGCAATTTTGATATGCGCAAATTTCGCAAACCTAAAAATCGCCATATGCGAAAATCAACAGAGTCTAATTGACAAAAACGCAGCGAAGCAGGTGTATGTAAACAGTAACAAGAAAGCAGTTCTCGCAATGCCTTTAAGCAATACATGAGTTAATGGTCTCGACTCGATTGACCACAATTCCCATTTGCATTGAAAGCTCTCAGAATATATAAATTAAAATGATTTGCTAACGTTTTAATCGTAGCAGAACATATTCTTTCGTAACTATTGACATAGTGCAAGTCACTTGGTTCTCGCTTCAAGTTACGTTCGCTACCTTTGTTCGCATCACCTTATAAACTTTAAATCGCGAAGTTCGTAAACTAAGGTGTCGCGAAATTTTTATGTAAAAAGGTAATACATTCAAAAATGTATCGACAGACCACAAGCTTGGCGCATCTTAATCTAAGCGAACATAATCAAGTGACAAAGGAGATCTCAGTAATAACTGCTCTTAGAAACCGTGTTTGTTATCAAACTGCTTTAGTACAGATTGCACCTTCTAGTGTGAACCATGAGAGGATGGCGGCCGAGAAATGAGATTGGATTTGGCCAAAATTATTGAAGTTGTCAAAGGAAATCTTATACATAATAAACTAGAATCTAATGATCGCTCCTGCACGTGAAACAGCGAAGCAACTGATTTGTTATCAATTTCAGAGCGATTTTAATCATTTGAAAAGTTTTATTAGACACAGTTATGCTGTACGCTCTTTGCCTATAGAACCCTCTTTTACAAAGTGGATTGCCACGAGATCCTCTTTTAATATTTTGTTAATAAGTAGTATTAACAAACGTATCCAGTCGACTGCAAAAAAATTCTTAAATCTGATTGGTTCTCTTTATTTGATTCCCGGGATTTGATTGGACGTTTTCAATCTTCTTATGTTTCAAGCTGGGGATATTTAAAATAGAACAGCAATATTAATATTAAGATAATAAAAACAATAGTTTAATTTGTAGAGGATGGAAGTATGTTAAAGCCAAAGGCTGAAAACCTTGTGGCCTTCGATGAATAACTGAATCCCCGGCGCTTTAAAATGAAAAGTATCTTTTAAAGTTTCTAAATTAAAAGCAAAAGTTGGTTTGCAAATTATTAACAAAACTGACTAAAAATAAGGCTAAAACAAACGCAGTAATGTAGCAAGAGACTGGTCGATAAAAACTGGAGAGTGGACAAAAGCAGACGGCGAGGTTGGGGGTTGGCCATGATTTCTTAGCTAAACAGACTCCAACACTGTTAGGCAAGGAGACAAACACACAGACAAAAGGGCAAATAGACAGACAGAAAGACAGACAGACAAAACAGATTGTTTCTGTTAATCAAATATAGATTCAAAAAGATACTCGAACAAAAGGTCTTTGATAGATAACAAAAAGCGCTTTCAATGATGCATTTTGATGCACATTTATTTCCGTTCAGGATTTAACATAATTTTTTCGATTCACAAGCAAATCCATGGTTTAAGAGCACTTGCAATGACTCGAGGGACAGTTTCCGAGTGCACAGTTTGCCTCGCACCAGGCATCCATACCGGCACTATTATACGGGGGCACGCTTACACATGTCCCGGATGGAGGCTGAGTAGGTGGTCCTTCAGTAGGTGGTGGACCTTCAGTAGGTGGTGGTCCGCCTGTTGTGGGGGGAAGGGGTGGGGCCATGGTTGTTGGCGGCGGTGGCGGTGGCGGTTCGGTAGGAGGGAAAGTAGGTGGAACACCTGTATTGAGGTATTCCTTGACGAAGTTCATGAGGGGGTACTTCCCCTCTCCGCACTGGGAGCCCGAGAAGTCGTCAAGGTCCAGCGCCCAGAACATGGCGCCACGAAGACCCTTGGCTTTGATCACAGAATCAATCTTGTATTGGAGACTCTATAAAAAAGGAATTGTATCGCTATGAGCAAATAATAATCATTAGCACTTATGATTCTATCATCAACTACTGTAGGTATACTGTCATTGTATTCAGAGTTACGGATTTCAAGATAAATTTTAACCAAGCTTACTAAGCCTGCAGCTGGAGTCAGTAGTATTCTTAACGGCTATGTTTTCCGTAGGGGGTTAAACACATCTAAAATTTAATTCGGCAAGGAGAAATTAGAGAGCTTCCTGTTTCACAAAAAATTTGAAGTGCCTCTTGCAAGACAAGCTATTTTTAAATACAATGGAGAGTTATTGGAGAGCTCAGTTATGTAGGAATGCTGCAGTTCAACATCGTACATGCACTTAGCTAAATTTTTGATTCAGCCTCAGTTTGTTTTTATTACTCGCGGCCGCAGGCGAGCGAGTCTTAAATTCGGCTCTTTTTTTTTTTTTTTTTATCCTGATTCAGACAGGAAACGCCTGAGCCAATCAGAACGGAAAGCGCTGTCACGTTCAGCCAATCAGAAGCCAAAGCGCTGTCACATGTGAATCTGGAACGTCGACGAAGACGGCTGCTGAATTTTAACTTTACGTTTTCCCTTTTATTGTTTGCATAACTCGCTCCTTTCTTCATTGTTTTTCCTGAAGGTGTGTGAACATGCTGCAAGAAGATTGAAATTATTTATACTC
>JAOBYF010060120.1:0-12364 GCA_025403605.1 Parazoanthus darwini
CCCTTTTTCAGTACTTTTGTTGGTTCCCATGGGCCACTCGTGCGGTCGGTGAATACCTATGGCTATGAGGTGTCCGTTAAACCAGGATGTGTAAATTCGGCATTTTAAAAGGATATACGTAATACGATATACGTACGTAAGGATATACTCTTACCAACCAGACGTCAAAAGCCTATCCTATAATAAGTAATTCCCACCCTTTTCAGCCTCAGCGTTCTTATATAACGGTTTTTATAAAAATTAAAAGAAATAAAAAAGTGTGTAGTCGCATCCCCGATCTGGCTTTGCGGATAGCTTCTGACAAACTTAAGTATTATTTCAAACTTCTCCATGAGCTTCCTCTGACCTTAACTTCAGCGAGGTTCTTTTTCTAGTTTGATTTTTATACTTCTTATTTCGCATCTTAATTTGTTGCGAATTACTCATTTAAGTTCAATAAACTTCTTAAAAAATGCTGACCTGGTTTTCAGTAAGGACCATAACAGCCTGTCGATAATAACAGGCCCATGAAGATGTTCATGATACTATCCAAATTCACTTCAATATATTAAACATAACGATCAGACATCTTACCTTGTGACTCAAACAACAGAAAAAGGGATATCATCAGGAATGCGTTCAGGGTAAGGGAGTAAGCCATTGACAGATAATCTATGGTCAGAGGTTAATTAAAACAACTCCGCGGAGCAGTGTCAAATTATCAAGTAGATCGACACATTTTCATCTGTGACCTTACGGTGCTTTTATGCGATATGGGGTCTATTCAACTTTTATTTTGTTTGCGTTTTTAGACAAGCTGATGTTCTTTATTTGCTTTTCACCATAAGAAATGTTATTCTTTTATTAAATCTCTTTGTGTTTTAGCTCGCAATTAATTAAACCTTTCTGTACATGTTTATTTGATCACATACCACGGTATCCTTGCACTTTAGCAGTTTAGGAGCCAGAAGGAGCAACGTAGTTATTAATTGACAGAGATGTGCAACTGAACGATTTTGTGGGGTTTGTAACTCACAACTTTGACGGTTTTGTCTGGTAGTTTTGGGAGTTGCAAAATTCACTTAATTTTTCAATAAATATTTTTTACCGCATTTCGACCCATTGGTTTTGACAACATGGCGTCACGGCTTACGGCATCTAATTACGCGTCGCACCCCCTAGATAATTAGATCTTTGATCACTCATCAGGGCAGGTCGGAAAATGTAATACAAGCAAAAAATGCTTGCCAAAAGCAAGGCGATGATAATGGCAAAGCGGAAAGGGTCTAAAAACACAAATCTTGGCATAATATTGGTTAAATCCTCGCCCAAACTCGCCGCGATTGGCTGGAAATGTGAACGAGACTATTGTCGGCATCTGTCCTGATCTGTCAACATTCATGGAAATTTATAGCAGCTGTGTATGTGTATAACCTTGAAAGGGAGGGGCGTCCGTTCTTATATCAATTCAAAGTCAGTTTCACATGACCTTATTTTATGGCAAGTATTAAGTGGAGTATTCAAGGCTCCTGTAGCAAACAAATAGGAGTCCATTTTGAAATCAGTTTAGCTTAGTCTTTATTTAAAAAGTATTGTTTAAGTAAAGATTTTAAAATGTTATGTCTCAAACGCAAAAGAGTCTTCGTACACTGGAACCATACTTTAAACGCTTCACAAAATCAGCCAGAGAGGGTGATAAGATAGCCCACAAAGACGTTCATCAAACAGGTAATGATAGAGGATCCGCTCATCCAGGCCACTGTGTCTGCACCTGACGACCAATCACACCAATATTCGTCCGACGGGTTCGTGGCGGGATTTACTGTCGGCAAGGGCGAGTCTGTTGCCTTGAATTAAGGACACGTGTTTATTCATTTGATTATCTACATTTACTTCAATAAACGTTTTATAAACACACAAAATAGAAAAGTACTCAAAACGTGTGGATCAAATTCACCGTCACCTACACAAGGTGGTGTACTGTGACTGGTCCCACACACCACCATTTGATAAAATATGATAAACACGTTATGTCTCTAAAGCAGCCACCTTGTTTCCTTGCGAACACCTTGACAACCTGCCGGCAATCAGAAACGCAACAGCATTTTCTATACTGAGCTTCCATTTCAAAAAATTATTTTTGGACAGGTCGCATGGAACCGGAACATAAAACATTGATTCATATACACAAGAAAAGGCTTTTTATAATAGACCCTGTTTCCACTTAGGACCCAACCGTTTGACTTATGAGAAAGATGATGGTGACTTTTGTTTGACTTATTTTCCCTGGGTAGTTCTCTCAATTTACCTTGGTTTTCAAGAAAGCCGAACATAAAACATTTATTACAATAAAATCAAGAAATTTGCAGTATTCACAATTAACAAGATGGCCGCCATGTGATCCAAAATCGCGGCTTTATGGCGTCATATGACATCATAGTCCCCAAAAAGCAATTCAAGCTGCTTGGTTTTTTAAGAAGTTTCCTTGAGTCAGTTCCCTGTAATAGTTTACGGGGTACGGGCCGCGGGGACGTACCCTCACCCTCCCCCGAGAGCAGGAACCCCTAAAAAGCCCGTGTAGGATAAGCTCCGTCAAAAATGCAAGAGCTTTAAGTTGGAACCAATGAAAGTAAATAAATATAAGTCACATACCTGATACTAAGTCCAGTAGTTGCACAACTCGTCATAGCAGCACTGAACGCGGCAGTATCGGCCCCCTTCCTTGACATTCTTACAGAACAAGTCCTCTTTGCCGCACCAGGTCCTGTAGGTGCAACTCTTGCCGTACAGACGATGACCCGTCTTGTTCTCGTATGAAAAAATTCCACAGGCGTCCAAGCCGGGATTACATGTCTGTTCTTCCCTGTTCTTATCGCAGGCGTCAAATGACATAGAGGCAGCCGGTCCCTTCCGACACAACCAACACTTGAAGCTCCAAACTAAGGGGTCCAATTAAAAAACATTGTTACTAAAATTATTAATATGATTATTTTTATTATTATTAATATTAATATTAATGCTAACATCAATAATAATAATGATACCAGTAATGATTATATAAATAATTTATTAAAGAAATCAAATAGCAAATAAAACAAAAGTCGAAAATCTAAAAAGACCAATTATTAATGCGAAGGGGCCCACTTCATTTTATTCAATTTAAAAGTTTAGCCTATGTTGCAAAATTTTGGAGGATTTTTCTTCAAGGAAAGCGTCATCGGCAAAGTTTTTTCAGTTGAAAAAAACAGACATTTTTAAAAAAGAAAATATGTGATGAGTTTTGCTATACATACTCGATAATCCTTCGCAAGATTCGCAATTTTTATCAGACAACTAAACATCGCTGCTTACCACTTTCGTCTCGCTCTTTCCATTTCTGGCATTTATCAAGTTTTCGATTGATATACGATTTGTGATTAAGGTCTATAAGGACAAAATTGTTCTGGAAACGCTTTGCTCTGCATTTCGGAATGGGAAAAGTTCGCATTTTGTAAACGGAACACTTAAAGTTAGGAGACTAAGAGGGGATCTATTCCCTGTCTGTGCTTTGTGCACTTTGCAGACAATGGAAGGAAAGGAGTCAGATTTCAAAAATCGTTATCGTACAAACAGTTGTCTTCAAAAATTGGTTCACATATCATTCTAACTAATTCCGTAAACAATTGAATTGGTTAGTTGGTGCTTTAATACGGAAAAACGTAAGGGAGTGGGGAGAGGAGAGGAGAGAGGAGGGGGAGGGGAAGGGGAGAATTAGCGAAGTTCGAAAATATCCCGCTATCTGGTTCGTTTCTTAATCAGGCCCCTTTTCCAATACAACCAAGTAAGTTATAATTACGTCACAGTCCCCACATTCGTACCTCCTTTGCCTGCGCATTCAGAAACTTTCGCTTCTCTCTTCCCAACTTCACATAGCTTAAAAATACGCTTATGAGCCCATCAGACAGCTTGAGCACGCGCTATTTCTTCAGTTCACTTAACTCTGACTTATGTGTTCATATTAATTATAAAATTATTATTTGCAAGTCTTCAAGACACTACCTTACGAATAAACGAACGAGTGTAAATCCATACGAGTTTGCAGGACCGTTTAGCACTGTTTGAAAACTCGTGACGTTTAGTTGGGCTGCAAATCAAATCCAACTGGAATAAGTTCGGAACGGCTCAACAGCAGCATGTGAAACGAAGCTTGACAACAACTAAATACTCCGTTTGAACGAGAGAAAAAGAGAATCTCTTGCTAACTTATACTGTTTAAACCATTGACCTTTCTACAGACCTCAGGGAATGGAAAGTACCAAAGATGTGCTTAATACTGATATTGACCTGAAACTCGACAATTCTTTTCCAGCAGCGCACACTATATAAGGTGGATTTTGCAGCAAAAACAGCTCAGCACTTGAACAGCATGGTAGTCCCGAAAGGGGTGGGTAGAACACGGTTAAAGCTTCCCAGGAAGTGTGGGCAGAATATTTTAAAATATCTCGAGAGGGGAAGGGCGGAATATTTTAAATGACCTGGGAACGGTGCATGGGAGGCAGACTAAAATAAATGTGTACTGGGAGGAGTGAGCCCTGGTCAGAAGGAAATACTAGCTAAAATCTTGCGGATTTAACGGGTGGGCAGGCAGAATAATTGAAATATTCCAGGAGGGGTATTGGCAGAACATTTTAGTTGAACCTAAACCATATGTCACCATAATTAAGGTTTAACACCGACCATTAATCTGAAACCTAACTCCACCCCACCCACGTTGTATATGTTTTACCAAACCAGTCTTATATTTCTGGTTCGTTCTAAAACACCACCACTCTGGTCACGGTCTAAGTCCACAAGACGGATAAGTAACAAACAGTTCGGCATAAGGAACAAATATGGGAACAGTGGCTGTTCTATTTTGTCCGACACTTTTGGTTATTGTGCGTAATCACTTCACATATGGGCTGCCGTACTAGTAGTGAAAGGTGAGTGCTCGCAAAAAATCGCAAAACACAGAAATAAAATAATTTCCTTTTCAAATCAATGTATACGCATTGGTGCGTAATATATACACTCAGATCTGTGTTGGATCAGCATGGACGACACCGTTTGACAATTGAAATTTTGCGAGTAAAAAAAATAAAACAAGGAGACTTTTTATTTTACCAAACCAAACATTCACAATACTGACAAATCATTATTCGATAGCTCAGCAGACGATAGGTAAACTTCGAAATAACTGTCAAACGAAATATCTCAGCAAGCGAGAAATCATGAGGTTCATGCATCATTCAGTTATTTTTTACTACGCATTTACGAGTCTCCTGGAAATACCGGTATAATAACTTGTTCTATCAGTCCCAGACCGTTTTTACTTGTGACACAACAAATAAGTTAAGAACTAGACTTGTGCAGATATTTTTATACTCTCTAGATCGATGTGCAAGTACAGTATTAGCGCCGTTTGGCTCTCGAAAATAGCAGTCAAACAGTTGGGGGCTTTGTTCATTATCCTTTGTTCATACAGCAAGTAAGCACAATCATCGATCACAAATTATCGGTATGTCGACTGTACGTATATATATCGGTGGTCCGTTTCATGCACTAGTTGTGGGCACGACGTACGCAGAAAGCACCAGTTTACCTTTACAGCTGAGGGCTAACACAGCGACCAGTAGCAACGCGACTCTCATTTCACTTTGAACAGAATTGGCTCTTGCAGTATCTCTCTTCTTGTTGTCTGGGCGGCAAAGGAAAGGATGTTGGTATGAAAGTGTGAAGACAAGTGCATGCCGTAAGGAAGTCCCTTTGTGCGATTAGCAGTTTTGGAATGTAAACTTATTATCAACAATGTGTAGAGATCTTATCATCTCTGTAGCAGAAAGGAATAAACAATAAGGGGTGTGTTTGTTTAGAGTGAAAACAATACGTGAGTACTCGAAAAGAACAATGGACTGATGTCGCATCTTCCTTTCTTCTAGCAAATGTTACTAACGCGAAGTATATACAAAACTATAAACTCGATCGGCACCGCTTTTTTCCGGCTCTCATATAACATCGCATAAAAGTAGCATCTATTTCTGGAAGAAAACACACACTTCGATTACAACATTATTCTCAAGCGAAGTCTTAGAAGACAATTTAGATTCAAATTTCAGAACTCAGTAAGTAATACACTGATATAAACAGTCTTACACGGCGTTTTCTCATTTATATTTCCAAACTATATATTATAAGAGCACTGAGGATCGGATTTGTCCAGTTTGGAACAAGTTAAGAGAAATATTAATCTCAGGCTCAAGCGCAGCCTCGCATCCTTAAAAACCCAGTTCTCTAAACTAGAACAGTTTACTTTATGCATAAAAATAGAGGCAATTTGAGGTTGAAATTGATAAGAACATCGAGCGTCGGCCAAATTATCTGGTTACTATACTTTAGAAATAAAGTGTGTGTTCACTTCTTAGTAAAAAAGTGTATTCCCAGCTGGCCTCCGTTTGTAAATACGCCACCTCTCAGACAACCTTAACAACTTATTTATTTTTGCGACTTTTTTGGTGTTTTAAACTAGTGACTACAGGATACATACACGCATCAGTATTTCTTCAAATGTTTTAAAAGCTATTTTATACTTGTATCATCGATACTTTTCCTCGAACTAAGTTTATTCTTATTAAACATTCAGGTACAAATGTGTACTGGACTTCGTTATAGGATTGATACCGTGATTTTTTGTGCTCACATGTTTGTTTCCAACCCAAGAAAGTGACAGCAATTCAAGCTAATTTAAATTCAACCAACTTTGAAAGTTCTATGTGTTCTTAATTCATTTTAAAACTCCTTAATATCAAAATCATTTCTTACACCGGTGAAACAAGCAAAACAAAAAAAAGCATAAAAAACCCAGGAGAAAGCTCGAAAATGTTGAAGCAGGCAATGTTAAAAGATATTTCTGGCACTCACATCTCACAAGTGTGGCAAAAAATTGCTTTGATTGGGAAGCAATGATTTTCCATATGAACGACTTGTTTCATTGATTTCCAAATAGCCAGGTTAACGCTAGAAATCATAATCAACTTCCATCAACATTTTAGTTGTTAAATAATGTTTCTTATTTAAAGAACTTGCCTATATTTTGCTGAAAATCTGCGAAATCTAAGTATTGTTCAAGTATTGTACAAGTCAGGACTTGTACTCTTTACTGAAGGGACCTGGACTTCAGCCTGCAAAGCTGAAGACCGTTGCAACATACGAAAATCCTTTGGGATGTTTGTCAATATCAGGCAAGGAAGCCTCCCATTTAAATGCTCGCAACAAGCTGAAAGTTTAAAAGACACTTTCTACTTTTTCAGTTCTGTTTTTTTGCCTTATAATAAAAGCTTCTTTCCAAAAATAAAACTACAGTGGTAAAACCCCGCGTTATGTAAGAACCTAGAGTTAAAAGAACCTGGTAAGCTAAAATTTTCGATTTAGACCCCGTTTACATAAGAACCTGTATAGACTAGATTTTCCTTTTTATCAAAGATGAGGCATACCCAAAAAGGTATAAATAAAAAAAAATAAAAGTTTAGACGTAACCTCCAATCTGTGTAGCTTTAAAGTGTGTACAGGGTTCATATAAGTGCATATACTGTTATTTTGGAGATAATTTATGTGTGTTTTATGTATAAATGATCAGCCACACCTGCCGAAAGTAAGTCGCTTTTTTCTTAAGAAAATAACAACTTGTTTAAGAACCTGTTTAGCCTAGCTAGTTTCCGGGAAAGCACCATTTACAAAAGATCCTGCTTAACCTTACTTAGAAAAATCTAGGTTCTTAGTTTCCTTGTTTCACTTTATATTTTTTTTATTTGATTCAATTTTCTTTAATTAGTTCGGTAAATTTTCTGTGTTTCTTTATTTCTGGCTGTCTTTGTTAACCTTTGTTCACTTAGCGTGCTTGAACAGGACATGCACATCTATGCGAGGGGCATATTCCTTTTGCACAGTTGATTAGGCACCATCGATCCATGCCCGGGAAATTTTTCCAGATCCCTGTTGCATGACAATTCTGTCTCCGAAGTGGAGTAGTTGGTAACGTAGTCGGCACTGTGGTTGGTTCTGCATAACAATAACATACCATATATTGTAATAGTTTCAATATTTATTAGAATCCCCACTGCACAGTCAACTTAACACTACGAGTATTCCTCAACCCTTCCAATTCCCCCAAACCATCCAACTCACATCCCAAGACCACAACAATAACACAACAAGCCCAACACCAACTCAACAACAATAATAATGATGATAATAATAATAATAATAATAACAACAACAACAACAACAACAATAATAATAATATTATTATTAATAATAATAATAATAATAATATAAAATCAAGTCATTTTGGTACATTATACTGCAATTGTAATATAATAAGAAAAAGTTAAGCTGTAAGACGGTTTCATCTCAAAAGTTTAAGCGAATTTCAATTCACATGCAACACTCGTGAACTAAAAATATCGTTAAATAGGTGTGTTTTAAGTCACTGCTTGAAAGCGGGTAGGTAAAGACATTCTATCTTAACCACTGGAGAGGGAGTTCCGATATTTTTGAGAAGTCATTTAACTATTTAAAATCTTACTTTTGGAGCATGTTGTAGGAGTCGCGTGATCGTAGATCCCATCTGTGCATCTTTTTACTTGTGGCCCATTGATCAAATACCCTTGGTTGCAGCTGAAGTGGTATACAATACCATTTGCGGAGTCACTGCGGCGAACCACTCCGTTACGAAGAACGGAAGAAATCGGTACACATCCTGAGGGGTACAGAGAAGTCAAATTTTTGATAGAGATCTAAAATTGCGCCCTAAACACATAATTCATTATTATATATGTTTCTCAAACAGATTTAACGTGTAAGAACATCCAGGGACTCATCTTTCAGATATAACAGTTTCATTATACCGTATAAAGTGAAAAATGTCAAGTTAATTTGTTTAAACCGCGCATTCAACAATAAACTTAAACATAGATGACATTTTATACACGGCCACGCAGTCTTACATTTTGAGCAATCGCCAATTTCCGTATAATGTTTCAAAATTAAAGGTGAAATACACAGCCAGACACATAAGTTTCCAAAGATTTTCCGAAATTTTCTGAAGATTTCCGAACTTCTTTTTAAAAATGTGCGAATTTTTTCCAAAGATTTACGGTAGTTTTTTTCAAACTTTCCGAGCACCTCAATTCCGACATCTTATCATGCGAACTAAGCTGATTAAAGTCCTGGTATATTTACCTTTATTTAAGATGTAAAAGCCAATATATCTGTACTAGCTTCATTAATAACTTTCTCTGCATTCGTTTTCTTAGCATTTGAAAGATTAACTATACTGAAGTCAATTGCAAATGCGATGAAACAAATTTTCTTAAAAGGATGCTCGAAACAGGATTTTGAAAGCCATAAAAAACCTTCTTAATTAAAGAAACTAATTTCAAAGAAGGGGTGAGGGATGCAAGAAGAGAGATTAATATGGGTTTCAGTTTGATCTCTTCTTTCTCATCTTTAAATGAATCAACGCAACCTTGGCCAGGTAATAGCAATTTCCTCGTTCCACTGATGTCCTTCACAAGTCATGAAGAAAGCAAACCCTGTTTATCAATTCCAAACACTGATAAAAATCCAATTTATTCTTATCAAGAAAAAACGTCGTCTCAATAAACCAAATTAAAATTTAAGTCGCCAAGTTTCAACAAAAACGGTTCCATGCAATTCCCACAGATATATCGATGTCTTATTTGATGGTTGCTAGTACTATCGGAACAATAAACCAACTTGGGCCTGCCTCGTCATGGCCCTGGCCGGAGCAGCTTCCTACTTTGAACCAGCAACTCCTGTGACCGACTACTGAGGTCAAACGCCACTGTCGTACAGACTCCCGCAATTGAGGACACAGACGGACCCAATGAAATAGGGGTACCGTTAGCCGCCCTTGATCAACTGCTGCAATGTCAACTAATGTGATCGACTAAATAAATCAGTGGCAGTTTCAAAACATCATTTTTTTACGATTTACTTAAACCTTAAAATATGTTTCAAAAGAGTTATTTTGAAAGCAGTTGATCAGCTGTTTTAAAAAAACTAAAGATAGGGGGGTGGGGTGGACATATATGATTTCGAGGCCGGCGTGGGGGAGTGGACTTGGAGCTGACGGAGGGAGGTTGGAGGTTTTTATGTGTATCATTCGTTTCACAGAGTGCAATTATTTTTGTCTGAATCGATCGTGCAAACATTTATTGACAAATTATTCCATTTCCTGTCCCACTCCCTTCCCTCGTCCCTCATCCCTCCTTCCAATATATATCAAGTTGTTCGTTCCAAGTCTGATCTTCTGTTAAACTTCAAACACTATTGTTTCTTGAGAGTAAGAAGTAGTCATTCCATTTTTTACCTTTCTTTTTCGTTTCGTTGACAACGGCCTCAAACTCGTCGGAGACCATCTTTGAAGCCCTACCGATGTCCATCTTTTCGGTCAAGTGAATGTCAAACAGACATTGCTTGTTGCTACCGCAGATAGCTCGCGCTTCGTCCTCCTTCTGCTTATTAGGAAAAACTATATTTTGTTGATCGATAAACGTGGGAATGTATCCGAGGTTCATGTAAGAAGCGTGGTTTTTCCCTACTGGGTAAGTGAACAGAGAATCTGCAGCAGTTGTCGCCCCTGCAAAGCGAAGTTTGGAATGAATTTGAGGCTTGAATTAAAAATGCCGATATAATCTAGGATTTGCAAGTAAAGGCATTTTTAAATGATGCCGAAATCGATGCTAACATTCAATCAACATTTTCGGCCACGTTTGGAAGCTGTTGGACTAGGGCTGCTCATACAGTATGACGCCAACAACGCGCCAGCAGTGCACTTGTCAGAACAAACAAGTGCGGTCAGGTATTTGATAGAAGTTTGAACGAATTAAAGTCAATTTCCATTCAGTGTTATTCAACATTGCCCAGCATATTCAAACAATTCCTGTTTAAACCGTCCCATTTTGTTGGGACGTTGATAGATCAAAGTTGGAACGAAATCAAACTACATCCAACACTATCCAACATCGCCTAACACTTCTCAACACTGTTAAAGGGCCCAGCCTGCTCAAACGATCCCAACATGGTTCAACCAACACAGTGGGCGAACAATGAATGTATTGTTTAAATCGTTTTAAGGGTCTTGACAGGATTTATTAGTGCTGATATCGGCTCTTCGTAGTAAAATAGGGCGAGGAAAGGTCGATACACAACAATTATAAAGAAAGCAAATGAAAAGTATAAAAACAAATCCGACAGCCCTTTAAAGCCAAAAGTGAGTTTCATCCAAACTTGGTTATTTAAACTTAAACTTTGTGCAATAACTGCATGGGCCTTCGTTTTGGACTGATTTTAATATTTGCTATATGCGATAATACTCCTCTGAGGTTCATTATAATATATCATCTTCTGATTACACTGCATTTGACAGCCGGTTGGCATTTTGAGCATGCACATTTAAACGATCATTCCCACCTTATTAATTGTATGCATGTGTGTGGCCCTCTCCCTGAGACCAAAGATGTGTCATACACTGTAACCAGGCATGCAACTGACCTTATTCCGAGTTCTTAAACGAAGTATATAACCACTGGTGTTGTGAGTTTTGTTTTTGTGTTGCGGGTTTTGTTCTACGTGTTTTGTTCAGTCCGTATCGGCCACCGTACAACATGTGTTGTGAATAGATTCGTAGGTCCTACTTTAGGTCGACAGCTGTGTGCACATACTTACATTTCAGCCCAAACTGATGGTGGATTGTGGACATACTAGAGGTGGTGGCCAAGAACGTGCCGTCTGGTTTCAAAAATTCCTTCTGTTTGTCATCATCCCAGAAACCTAGAAGCCCGCTTGTCAGTCCTTTTAAAAGAACGGCAGAAAAACAAACATTTTTACGTGAACAATAAAGATGCAACAATGATATACAATGCAAAACAGTGAGCATTTTCTGTGCTGACGGAATGGTGGCAATGATATGGGAATATTCATTTAGAAGTACATAAAAAACAAACTTTATTATTGGTACTCCACTGCATTGCAATATAATACGAATAAATTATAATGGTTGCGCTGCATCGTGTTCATTCAGTTTATTTTAAATACACACACCGAAAACGCTCCAATATCTTTAACTAGCCCCTCTCTCTACTCAGCCCTCCTCTCCAGTAAGCCCTCTCTCTAATAAGCACCCCTCTCTAATAAGCTCCCTTAAATAAACCCGCCTCTCCAATAAGCCCCCTCTCTAATAAGGCCCCTCTCTAATAAGCCCCCCCTTCCTAATAAGCCCCCCTCTCTTATAAGCCCCTCTCTAATAAGCCCCCTCTCTAGTAAGCCCCCTCTAATAAGCCCCCCT
>JAOBYF010060231.1:0-12358 GCA_025403605.1 Parazoanthus darwini
AATTTTCTCGAGTTGCGGACCGTAGGCGATCCTACCGCGAACTCGCTCTTAACGACTCTCTAAGAGTAGGCCGCGTTTATGTCTTCATATTCTTGTTCTACATTTTTGATAGTTTCATTTATTTTGTTGATGAAATCGTGCTCTTTTAGGAGGGATGTGTTGCGCTTCCAGAAACCTCACCCTCTTTTAATTTTATGTGTAGTAATTAAGGAGTGATCGATTTTGTAACCTGGGAGAATACCAGTTGTTGGATATTACTCAATAGGCTTTGACTTATTAGAAAGAAGTCTAATCTGCAGTGAACTTCCGGATTTTTTTGACGCCACGTGTATCTCAGTTTCAATATCCGGGTTTTGTACTCTCCACACATCAGTGAGATCGCGTGTTTCAGCTATTTCATTAACTACTTTGAGAGCAATTTTGTGTGTTCTTGGTAGTCAACCTTTTTTATCACTTTCGATATTCAACACAAGATTGAAGTCGCCACCGAAAACTATTTCTTTGCATTTAAAGTCTAAAATATGATCAAGTAAGCTTTTAAAAAAGCTCAGGGTCGTCGAGTAAAATAACGAGTTTCTCTTCAATCTGCAAGTCACAAATTATCGCTCTCCCCTGAGGATCTGAAAAGGATTTAATCAACTTTAAGATTTAGTGATTGGTTTAAGTTTACACGTGTCTGCCGGTAACAAGTACGAAGGACTGATGGTTTGTTTTAAAAAACACGTGTCGAGCTTCTTAAAAGTGGGTCTCTGTAAAACATAAAACATTTGGTGGCTACAATTGAAAGCTCAAAATCATCGATATACTTTGTCCACATTAAGTTTAGAACTACGCGTTGAGCTTCATAATATGCACGACTTTTCAATTCATATTCGCGCGATAGGAAGCTTTAATTGAGACTATAATGATTCACATAGATAATTTATGCTACTGTGATAATGACTGTCCAACACAGCTATTCCTATAACTTGCAGATGATTTCATGTGACGACTTGGAGAGCCAACTTTGGTAAGCGGTAACAGCGTCACCTACAGAGTTGTAGTGAGCTAGAACATGTTAGATAACAAAAAGTAAGAAGGTGCTTTGTTTTAATTTTCTCTTTTCTGCAAGCCAAAACAGCAAAAGTTCAAAACAGGTATACTTTGACTCAATATTACGGCTTTCCTAAGATTAAAGTTTGGTGTATTTAAAGTGTCAGTTCAATTATATCCATGAATCGAAAACTCAAAAGTACTCTACATGTGTCAAACTAGGTTTAACTTACCAAATTTGGTGTTCACTTCTGCATCTACAGTGCGGCTGTTTGAATACAAAAATGCTTGAGTGCTGTTTTTCTAACTGTGGTCACTTAATTGTGTCAAAGCATTTCGTTTCTCGAGGCTATTACCATCAAGGACAGATAAGTGGTGTGCAATTTAAATACCTTGGTTGATAGAAACTATTTCTAAAAGGTGTAGCTTACAGGTATAAACATAGTAGGTAGCAACTAAAAAATAGTTTTAATTGCGACAATCAATTATTTCTGCGGACTTGAAAAGGAATAAACATCACAATTGCTCCAAAGAGATTACGTAAAGTCCTTACAGTAAGATAAACAAAACAATTTTCAGTCAATCCCTTGCACGCCCACTACTTGCTTAAAGCTTGTATAGACGCCGTTTGTTCTTGTTTATTCAAGATCAAGAATACAATTCGGATCTGCATGTTGTCACTTTAATGTTACTTTCGATATCACAAAAAGAAGTATCTGACACTTCTTAAATTACCCGACTTAGTCTCTATGCCGGCATATAGCATTATTTGTGTTTAATTTTTTATCATAATATCACTCCGTCTTCTTTTTCAAGCTTCTTACTTTAGTAGGAAAATATTATAAGTGCAACACAAGACTTTCATCGAGGTCAGCTTTCTATACTCCTGCTATTCGTACAAATTATGGAAAGTTTGGTTTAAGATATCAAGGTCCACCTACGTTGAATTTCATTGATGATAAAACTAAAGAAACTAATCAACACAAAACTTTTAAACAGAAGATTAAAACGCTAATATTTTATCTTAACATATAAGATGGCCCATACCTTGTTATTAGAAATCTTGCGTATGATTTATATATCTTCTAAACTTGTAACATAAAAAGTATAAGCCAAAATTACGCTCTATTCAACATAAAATACACAAATAAAACTGTGGTAAATAAATGGCTTTGCTGTTGTATTTTTATATGCTAATTAGTATCACTTTCCCTCAGTGTGTATATATATATATATGGAAAATAAAGGAATGGGCTTGTCCGTTTCAACAGCGCTTTACTAATTTCCGAGTGATATATATATTGCCGGTAACTATAGTTTAGTTTCTATATCAAATTTTAATGAAATTACTCGCTTCCTGCCACTTGGAGTTAACTCTTGAAGATTTGAAGAAACATCTTCTTGTGTGCTGTTTCTGGTACGACATCGAGAGAACACTCGATGGAGTCCATAACGGTAGTTCTCACTGTATATGAAGTATATACACGGGTTGGCAGCGGCATGGACTCGAGGAAGAACCGTGGCTATGAACGTCACGTTGCTTATTGCGCACGAAGTGAAAGAGGAAAATGTCGAAGCTGCTTCAAACGCCTCCGGGATAACCCAGCCAACGGCGAATGCGACCAGGACGATCAGAAGCATTTTTGCTGTTTTCATCTCTTGATTTCTCCGTCGTTCTTGTTGTTGTGAAGTGACTGAACCCGGGAATTTTTGTCGAGTTAGCGACACATATGTTACACAATACAGGGAAGCGGCGACTAACAGCGGAAAAACATAAAGCCCAATAAATGTAAAACCGAAATAAATCCGAATTTTGTCCAAACTCATCTTGTTATAGCACTTATAACCATCGCTTTCCCAAAAAAGAACGAATGGTGAATACAGTACAATTGAAACTACCCAAATGACACAGATAATTATAAAACACCATTTCTTGTTTCTCGAGCGCGCCCTCATCGGGCACTTTACAGCGTACAATCTGTCGACCGCAACTGTAACAAAACTAATTATCGAGACCGCAGCTGATATGTTATACAATGAGAATATTGTCTTGCAAAGCACATTTGCGAAAGCTTCACTTGGTATATGTTGTGGTAGTTGAGTAAAGACGATTTCATTAAGCAGTTCAAAGAGCGGTACAAACATGTCCGATATACTGACGTTGGCAATGAAGTAGTTTGTGGTTGATCTTAGTCTTTGTCCTTTGTAAGTTACCAACAGCAACAATGAGTTGCTAAAAATGGACGCTACTGTGGTGATTATGCTCGCACTCAAGAAAAACGTGTCAGCGAATGGTTGGATCGTTGTATAACACGAAACAGAAGTCGAGTTTCTTGACAGGTTGAACATACTCTCGCATGTTCTTTGACTTTGACGGCAGAATCTAATCCGACAGACGACAATAATGTTCGTAAAATTAGGTTAACGACCTGTAGTTACAGAAAAGTTTTTGATGTCTTCTATTTTGTCGTTTACCTCCTTTTGATATTTGAAATTAGTTTCCTTCGTCTCTTTACTATTTAGTCTTCGTGAAATGACTGTCAAGTCTTGATGTCGATATACAGGCACGATAAAGGATTCGCTTACTTTAAAAAAGAATTTGGCGACACCAGAGTAACGCAAGTTTTCTGTTTGCGTCTGACTTTTAATGGCATTTATAATTAGTTTGTCAACAAAACCTAAAATTTCATTTCCCCTGTTCAATGAAGTCCAACAAGAATTATAACTTTTCAAAATAGAAATTGTAAGAAGTGACGAATTACTCAGATATTATCAGGTCAGTGTCAGGGAGCCAAACCCTTTATTGAGCAAATCAAATGATGTTTTATAATAATGGGCCCCTCAATGGCTGGCTGCATTTAATAAGGAAAATACTACAACATTTCAATGTTTTGTCTAAATTGGATAACAATAAAAGATTTAATGAATAATAGAATGAATGGATGACTTGAATATTAGAATAATCAAAAGGAACAATAATGAGTGCATTATCAGACAAAAGACTCGGCTACGATTTTTACTTATCTTAAATAAGCTGAATTCAGACAGTTTAGGAAAAGACCATTTAAGTAATTCATCACCTTAAACTTCCCAATCACAAACGGACATACATTCACGTGAACTGAGTGATGACAACAGCTAGACCAACTCTGAATGTCAAAAGATTCAATTTAGGAATAATTGCTATTTCTGCTTCCCTTTCAACTTTGATTATTCATGTAAACAGTCATATAAACTGACTATTCATCAACGACAACTATTTGTATTCCAGTCCCTCTCCTGATAACTTTTCTTTGCTGTATTCTATTATGTTATAACACATTCTGAAATATATTTTCCAGTTCATGTTTGATTAACAATTGCAAAATAATTGGAAATTAATTTGTTTCTGGCACTCAATTCATACATATCTTCGTTTAGACTTGCAAATAACTGCCTGCAATTATTGCATGCTTGTCGGCGGTACAGTACTAGTGGACGAGTGGTTAGCTTTTCTGACTCGTAACCTAAAGGTCGCGAGCTCGAATCCCGGCCTGACCGCTGTGTTCTTAAGCAAGGCACTTTACTCGGCTTGCTCCAGTCGACTCAGCTGTATAAATGAGTACCAACTTCTGCTGGGGGCTAACCTGCGATGGATTGGTGTCCTGTCCAGGGGGGTTCACGGGAACGCTACGGAAACCGGAGATAAGCGCCGGCTTTATGAGCCACTTGGCTCGAAAAAGGATTTAGCTTAGCCTTGTTGCGTGCTTACACCGTATGTATCATGTGTATCTGTGAACAGTGAGCGCGAGTGAAAAAGGATCACTTCCGAGAGTTTCTACCATGAACTTGTTAAGGAAGACGGCTAGCTGTTGAACAAAATATTAATTGATCTAAAAATTATTGGACGCGGTTATCACAACGCTTTTATGCCATTGCGATATCGCAGGTCAGTTATTTGTCTCTGCTTTGTTGTGGTATCGGCAAACGATCGATTGCTCGCCACTAACAAATCACAATATTTTGTCCAACCATGTCCAATATCATTGTTAAATCATTATTAAATTACTTTGTTTATATGGTCTTATTATTGTTTGTAGTTTCCAGTGAAGCAGGCGTAAAAGTAACCTGATGGCTCTATTTACATGTAGTAATTCCAAGACAACAAACAAAACTATTTCGCTCTACGCAGCTTGATGCAGCATCAATCAAACACTTTCCCCAGTTTAGTTTTTTCGTACAAAATGTGATTTCTTTGATACAAACCTTCAGTTTCACAGCAACAACAACAACAACTATGGCTCTGAACAGCCGACAAAGACACGAGTCAGTTTCACAACAACAACAACAACAACAACAACAACAACAACTATGGCTCTGAACAGCTGACAAAGACACAAGTCAGTTTCACAACAACAACAACAACAACAACAACACCTATATTTTTCTTCTTTTTCTTCACTTACCTGTCTGTTTTATGTTTGTCTCTTGTCCTGAACGTTTCGGCATTTTTTCGGAACATTTCTACCACTCCCTGCTTGAATTTGGATTTCGAGTTCATGATACTGCAAGTGGTGTCTCTCAGGCTTCTGTTAATTCTTACACCTTCGTGGACTTGTCTTGTGATCGAAACAGCGGTTGAAGCCGTAATGGCGAACCACTGTTACAGCTTCAACAACACGTGGAGACAACAAGAAGATGGTGGAGCCATTGGCAACTTGCTAACAGGAGAAATCGCGAAACTGGTCATGGCGTGGTGGACTGCACACTTCAATGAACTGGCAGCAACAGCAGCTCAAGACCCAATACTGGTGGAAGAATCCAAATGACTACAACTTCGTCTTCCACATACCACCACCAGGTATGAGACGGAGGAATGATGTGAAGAGGATGGAAATCGAACAAGATATAATAGAACAGGATATGGCAATGGCGGATGATGTCAGATCAATGAAAGAGATTACCAAAATGACCAATTTGATTTGTCCAATCCTACAATTCACGGGAGATTGCCCAGGTGCAAACGCAAACAACAAGCTGCCAATCCCAGACATGAACTGTTGGGTCGAAGACAATTGTGTACTATATAAACATTACACAAAACCAATGGCATCAAGTCTCGTGATACCACAACGCAGTGCAGTACCAGAGAAAGTTAAGAGAGCAACAATTGCACAGATGGCAGTCAGGATACTTGAGAATACCAGCCTAGAACTACCTTGGTCGAGAAAAACACAGCTACTTTCCAACTTGAGCCTACGGATAAAACAATCAGGATACAATGCCTCATTCAGACTCAACACCTTCAAGTCGGCCTTAAAGCATTGGGAAAGGAGGTTGCAAATGGATCAATCTGGTGAAAGACCCTTACATCGTCACAGAAACTGGAAGAGAGAAGAGAGACAGAAAGAGAAGGAGAGAAAGAAAGAGACATGGTACACGAAGAAGGACGAAAACCCACTCAATGCATTCCCCATCTTCTGCCCTCCCACTCCGAAGGGCACACTAGCGTCATCATGGAAACAGATAGCTAAGGAGATCAGAGAACAGAGCAGTGGCTTAGTCAGCCCAAAGATTGTGGAACAATGTGGAATCCCACTCAAGAACTTGGTAACTAGGACCTCCCCGATGGAAACTGACAACTGCGGGAAACAGGACTGCCCCATGTGTGGAAGTAGTAAAGGGAGGAAGAAACAATGTTTGAAGACCACCCAAGGGGGAGCAGGATACACCATTAGGTGCAAGAAATGCAGAAGCGATAACATAGTATCTTTATACCATGGGGAAACAAGTCGCACACTGTACAGCAGGCTAATCGAACATGCGAGAGGACACAAGAACAAGCAGGAGGAGAACCCCCTATTCCAACATGACGAGACTGTCCATGAAGGACAAAAACAAGAATATATATATGTACCTCAAAGATTTTTCAGGGATCCCCTCACAAGACAAGTCCACGAAGGGGTAAGAATTAACAGAAGCCTGAGAGACACCACATGCAGAATCATGAATTCGAAATCCGAGTTCAGGCAGGGAGTGGTCCCAAGAATTGAGATCACGAGAGGCCTCAGCAACCATTAAGACTAAATAATCACAAAGAAAAAACAAACAAAAAAAAACAAAAAAAACACGACGACGACGACGACGACGACGGACGATGAAAGAAGAAAGACGCATCCCACAAGTACAGAGACAGAAATGACATATAGGACAATAATACAGTGATTAGACCGACAACTGCATGAAGAGGGCACTACTGATGCCGAAACGTCCAGAACAAGACAAACATAAAACAGACAGGTAAGAGAAGAAAAAGAAGGAAAATATGAGAATAACCGTCTGTGCCTAACTACGAGAACTAGCAAATGTTTTACGCTGTCAATTTTTATTTAATTTTGATTAGCTGAAATCTGTTTAGCAAGTAGTGTGGCGTAAAAGAATTCAAAACAAAGTTATCAGCAAACGCTAGCACTGTAAACTGTAGAAAATGTTTGATCGCTGGTTCTTGTTCGAAACCCTTGTCAGAAACTGAAAAATCTAAAGATATTGTTGCCCGGGCCTGAACGACCTTCACACTAGAGATATCACTTACTTTGCCTTGTGGAAGATTTCGTGGCAACGTCTCGTGCGCATAGCAAAAGAGGACTATATCAAAACAATTAAGAATGCAGCAGTCAGTCAATACAAGGAATTGCAAGGTCATACTACACTAAGTAGCTTCGTGCATTTTTCGGACTTATATAATTAATGCCAGTAAATATTTTGTCACAATGGCAACACATATTGGCCAATCACACGCTTTTCAAATGTGTTACAGGGGTAGAATCCAAGAGAAACACAAAATAAATCAAATAAAAGAGGGAAATTAACCTTTACTTGTTTGATCCAAAAGACAACATTTCCACAGTCTCATTCCCACGCGTTTCAAACCAATGCATTCTGGGTAATCATGACAAAAAGCAGTTTCGGGGGGGGGGGCACAGTTACTGCACACTTACTTTTTGCTCCGTCAAAGAAATGGGACAAGGTTTTACTCAGATGTCATTTGTTTTTATCTCTGGAAAAGAACTTTTGTTACGTTTGTGAAAAGCAATAAACAAGTCCTCGAGTATGATTGAAATAACCAGTCAAAAATATTATTCCTCCTTTGTAGGTTTAATTTTAATTCACACACGATCTAGACCTGTATCCAACACACCCATTCGAGTTGAGTTCTTAAGTTAATTAATTATGCAAACTCGGACCCAATCCTTTCCTCGTTACCTTAGACACTGCCATCATCATCCACATTGGCTGCTGGTGATACGTCACTAGAACTTTGGCGAGAATTTGCTGGAAACCAGAGAACTGATTCGTTATTTGGTGTAGCCAGATATTTGAAAAAATTCAACGCCTTTAATTAATCATGGTGCTCACTAAATGATGACAACAAAATTCCAGGAGTCTTCCAGGAGTTCTCCAGGGTGGAAAATCTATTTTTCCATGACCCAACCCTAAACTCTCTCTCACCAAAAAACAAAAACAATATCAAGTAAACTTCTTCAGCTTTCCGGTGGAAGCAAAATGGGACAAAAATGACGAAAATCCCCAGAAGAAAAAACTTCCTGAGATTACGTCTTGATAAAATACAAAAAGTACAATCATGAGTCAGATGCTTCTGCAGGTTTTGGTTAATGTTTATGAAAGTGTTGAAAACTTTTTCACAAAATTCCAGGAGTTTTCCAGGAGTACAGGGAAACTATCTGTTTTTCCAGGAGTTTTCAAAGGCCCTGGAAGAAAATTTTAAAGTTCCAGGAGTTTTCCAGGAGTAGTGAGCACCATGATTAGTACAGACATCAAAGTGCCAGAATCTTGATTTTTCAAAAGGCGATTAGCGCCAATCCAGGACTAAAATTCAGCTCAACATTAAATTATGTCTTAGATAGCAAAAAAAAAAAATTAATTGTCCAAGTGATTCTTTGTTCGGCTCATTCATCTTCCAATATCGAAACGCCGCAGGTCTAACCTAAAACCCATATCATGGATTAGTGTTAATTGACTTTCGGTAGATGTTGTTAATGTGTTAAGGAGGATGTATGTATGTTGCAAAGTAAAATCTCGGACTTAAATTTTTTAAGACGTCCTGCATCATGTATAAAAAAATTTGAAACCTCACTTTTGAGACTCCCTTCCCAGATTTTCGTGATTTTATGTAAAACTCAAGTATAAAATTAAATTTGGGTTTGTTTTTTTCATAACAAATGGTCAAAGAATGATTTCTTAATTTAAAAAAAATTTTGAATGCTACCAAACAAAAATGTGTAGACTGACCTCGAGAACATCAAAAACTTTCTGGTTCGGGTGACAGATCCTCGATATCAATAAGGAAAACGCTGTAAGGAACTGATATGGAAGTAGCTTGGCAGACAATTCGGCCATATTCTGGAATGGGAAGACAACTGTTACAATCAATCGCAATTAACGTAATCGTAATCGTAATAGTAATGATAATAATAACTTAATACTTATAAAGCGCTATATACATGTGGAGATGATCAACACCAAACATCATTCATATTTCCTTCAGGGTGAATGCTTCCGGGCTTCCCTATATCCAAAGTAATCCAGAAAGTGATCCTTTCCATGAGAACTTGATTGGGATAAGAAACTAACTAGGTTCCTATAAATGTGCGTGGGAATTCATGTGACATATATATATGTGTTCTCTATGGGCTCTTATACCAAAAGGGAAGGTTTGATTAACAGAGTATCGGACCAAATATATGTGGTTTACCGAAGCCGAAAAGGACAAAAAAGGTCAAGAAAAATCGTCAAACTGACGCTAGTTAATTAGAGAATGCAAACACGAACACAGCAAAGTTCTAAAAAAAAAGAAAAAGAAAATTTTATATTCGATGTTCAAGTTAACGAAATATCTTTATGGCAGTTGAAAATATGCAATATTTCGAGTCCTTAGATGTTCATAATTGTCATTTGACTCAAAGGAGTGGCACTGCAACCAGTTTACGTCACATGTCAAGATGGCGCGACGCGGGAAAGTCAAAATCAATAAATAGTCAAACTAGATAGCTTAGCTAACGCTCTGTGAACAGAATCGTCGATTCTTACCTGGCAATAAGGTATTAGTTGAGTCTTCATTGAGATTAAACTGTTTTCCAACCAGGAATCCAGGTTACTATCTGAACCTTAACTGTAGCTTGAAAACGTCGTTTTAAAAGCAGTTTAAGGATTTCTACCAGGGTTATACCTACCTTGTTCAGGGTCTCTAGCTTTTCCCTCATCCCCGCCTTATCAGAGGCTTTCGTCTGCCGTCCTGTCAATAAAGAGTGCAACTAACTCATGACTCAATAATACAATGAGCAGTAACAAGTTTTGCATCTTAGTATTACCAGAAGAAGTAAATGATCGAGAACAAACCTAATAACCTCAAAAGGTACAAGATGTAATACCTTCTAAATATTTCTATGGTAGAACTTTTATAGTTTTCGTACAAAATGCACTTAGAACATAGTTGGCAATTTTTCGCGCGCTTTTTGTATGGCGCGAACGTGCATCTATAAGTCGATAGAAGCACGCCCGCGCGTCTATTAAATCGCGTTTAGGAGAATTTTATACTTTAGTTGTGCATCTATCGAGTTATGGATGCATTTTTGAAGTTGGGAGAGCATTCAAAAAGCTAGAGAAGCACTCGGCTTCGCCTCATGCCATTCAAACGCTTCTCTTGTGCTCTCCGAACTTCCCGCGTGTATCAATGACTCGATAGACGCACGCTAAGCATGGACCATTTCTTAACAGTCAAGAGACACTGGGTAAGAACAGCGTTATGGTAGCTTTGAGTCACTATAAATCGCTTACAGATTACACGCACAAATCGCACACACAGATTACACTTACCATGCTCATTTACTTTCGCACCAAAATCTAACCACAGTGTCAGCAACCTCGGCATTGATTGGTAAATGAACTTATTGCCAAACTGCAGTGATAATCCGTAGTGTTTTAACACGAATGGTACGAAATCCTTTGATGGAGAACTAAAACATCAAAACATTAAGAATGTATGACAAAACGCACAAAATCACGTCCATATGAGAATAATTTCTTCAGGAGGATCCTTCTTTAATAAATTTCTTAAAATCACAAAAAGCAATTTAAACCAAATTAAGCTGGTGCGGCATCATTGTTCTTGTGCAATGTGACCATTACTGGGTCAGCGGATACTAAGTAGATGTTGGACAGTAGGAGCAACAAAACTTTGCACCTAGTTTTATAGCTTTGAATCTTCTAAACGTCGGAATTTTCTAAAATTGTTCTTATGTTATGGCGATCCGAGCCTCATTTTTCTTATAATGTTTCTCCAACATATAAAAAAGTATGTAAATTCTTAACTCACCCTTTTTGTTTCTCATCGCCATCATAACACGCTGTCATTAACCTGTCATAGTACTTTGCCAGGTAGAAATGTCCATTCTCCCACTCGCTGTGGAACACTGTCACTTCCTGTCAAGACACCGCATTTGGCTATGATTTATCTTAACATGATTATTATTATAATACATCAAGAGTTTCGAACTTCCGGTGCAAATTCAAAGGAAAAGTGAGCACTCATTAAGTCAGTTCATTGTTAACGCCTGACTTAGTTAATGAGTACCCACTATTCTTTTGAATTTAGACCGGAAGTCTGAAACTCTTGATGTGTGTATAAGGACTATCATGACAACAATGACAATCATTCTCGCTTGTTAGTGCTAACGATTACAGTGATAAAATAAAGTCAACATTAATGACATTGTTGTTTCCCAGGCAAAGCCACATAATTGTTCTAGTATTCCCATTTCTCAGTGGGGCAAAGGTTCACAACGTCCCTGGATTCTCATTTCCCAGTGGGGCAAAGGTTCACAAGGTCCCGGGATGTATTCGCTGATTGTACATGAACAATAAAATCAAAAACAATCTATATTCACAATAGAGAATTTTGCAAAGATACATTAACAGGGTTCGCACTCTTTCGACCTTTTGAAATCCCATGACTTTCCATGACTATTGATTGTTATTAAATATTTCATAAATAACAATATAGTTACGAAATATTTACAAGTCTGTGTAGTAGTAGTAGGCTCGTACGTCTAACGGCTTAGAACAGTAATGTATTGGCGCTTAATCAAAAATCTACTATTACTTTTATTATTATTATTATTATTATTATTATTATTGTTGTTGTTGTTGTTGTTGTTGTTATTATTATTATTATTATTGAGTCTATGGTAATTATGGGAATACGCGAAACTGGACTATTTAGTAAATAAACTACTTCTGTGGTATGTTGTATTGAGTTATACAGGCCCGA
>JAOBYF010060342.1:0-12357 GCA_025403605.1 Parazoanthus darwini
AGTAAAGACGAACACAGAAAAATAACGGCCCACGGCGTACTTGGAAAGTCCAAACTGAAAGTCCTGACTGAAGTCCTAACTGCGATCCTAACTGAAATCCTAACTGTAGAAATAGCTAAGCTCAAATAGTAAATGTATTATTTATCAAAATGGCATCGACTGCTACAAATGGTGTTGACCGCATACAAAAGGGAAGTCCAGTCATACCGTATATCGATTAAGTACTGATACTCTCTTTTATGGAAATCGACAAATTTCGAAACAATAACATCCTAAATATCATCCTGTTTAAGCAGTATTTCAAGTAAAATATCTTGTGTGTGTTTCTTAAACTTCAACTTTGGTATTTCTTTCCGTTTTTCTAAAGACTAAAGGGATGCTGTTCCAAACTCTAGCCCAAAGTCCGGAAAAAACAAGTTGACCTTTGGTTTAATCTTTAATATTCAATATGCATGGTAATTGAAAGCCGATGCAAGTTATGTATCTTACTAGGGTAGTATTTAATTTATGACATTTGACGCGTGTTTGCTGACTGGAGCCGTAGCAACAGGACTCGGGGTCCCTTACGAGGCTTGTCTCCAAATGGCTAGTTACAGCGGCGGTCATAACAGGCACAGAACGACTATCAAATTTACAGGGAGTTACAAGGAGAAGCAGCGTACACCAGACAAATATACACACTTCCTCCCACGGGCACGTCGTTCCATTAACAACGAAACGCTGGCGTTGAGAAGACAGATAGTCAGCGAACAAGTTGTATAGAGGACCGGCGATACCACAGGGACATAGCTTTAGCAAAAATTGGGCGTGACAATTGTTGTCAAAGGCACGAGTAAGATCAGGGTATATAATATTGGTCTCGTGCCCATTGTCGAGAGTCTTCCCGATTTCGTGAAGGGATGCTAGAAGTTGGGTTGTGCATGAAAGGTCTATCCGAAAACAGTTACTGTGCCGTAGGTGGAGCAAGCGCCCAGCCGTGAATCCAACCAAACGACGGGCTTAACATATCTCTAGCACCTTAGACAAAATAGGTAGCGATGAAATGCCACTGTAGTTAGTAAGGAATGCTCGCTCTAAAACCTTTTTTAATCAGTGGTGTCAGATTTGCTTCCTTCCACGCGGAGAAGAATTTTCCAGACGATAGTGACAGACTGTAGAGGTCACAGATGGCTTCAGCGCATTCAATGCTCAGTCTGGCTGGCATTTCGTCAGGCCAAGTTGGCAGTTGCTTTATTAACTGAAGCTGTTGGACTGTGCCACGTTATTAGAAACATCGTGCATTATGCAAGAAAAGAGTATTGCTGTTTTTCTAACATGACACCCTTTTAAAGTTAATGTCATCCCGTAAGACATGATTTCAATTCGTGCTGGGATCTTTTGATACTTTAAAGCGGTGCCTCGGGATTTTAGTAGTTATTCGCCCTAATGATAGAATTGTTTATTTTATTAATGCGTCACCATCAAGAAATTTAATCTGAACCGGATCTCCCAGTTTGTGCTAGAATCCTTATCAGTTATCTCGTTTGATACTTGCTGTTTATTGAGGTTTTAGTGCTGTACTGCATCATGAGTGTATCGCGCCATTCGCCAACAAAACAGGCAGACTTAGACAAACTCCTAGATTGTCAGACTATTGAACTTGAGGTATGTTTTTAGCTACTCAGAATTTCTCATCGCTGCTTTGTGTAGACAATAACTTTACAAGTGAAAATGTTGTATGTCATGAAGTGAACAAAAGAGGTCAAAAAGGCACAGCTGACAATCACTTACTTCTTTAGCCCTTCTTTAACTACGAAATAATTTGAAGCGAGGATGGATCTCAAAATAGTCCCAAATATTTCAAGTAGTAGTGAAGCAATACATAGCTGCTTTAAGTTTGACATGATTTTAACATTTAATTACTTTCTTTCTACGGCCACCCGTCTATGTAGGGATTATTGGCCGTTTACAACACTGACATTAGCCTATCCTTATCGGCAAGTGTGTGGGTTCTTTTTGTTAGAACGTTGAGAGACCTGCCCAACGGCTTAACGTTTCTTTTTACGGACGGTGCGGCAAAAGAATGTCGCATAAACCAGGCCGGGGATTGAGCCTGAGAGCATCTGGTTGACATTCTGAGGTCTTACCAAACGCACTAACCTCGCATACAATAAGCATTAAATTTATACAATAAGTCAGCTCTCTCTTGACTCTTGAGTAAAGTTCAAGTTCAATGTTATTTTTGGCACTTATTTTTATACACAGCTGAACTGATAACTTAAGAACATAATTGCTCAATAAAAAGATTGCTAAGTTTGCTGCGTTCATATGTCGGTTAGCCCTTTCAGCCCGAAACTCGTCATTTGGCGTATTGCTGAATTGTCCTCACCTGTCTCTATAGTTTCTTGTTAACAAGTTGGGAGACTTTTGTTTTTCATCTTAGATTGCTGTATATGATCAATTGCATTATTCTCGTTCACCAAACAACTTATTTTGTGTGGATAATTTAAGGAGAAATTACATACTGATAAACTGGCTGAGGACGAAAGGGTTAACAAGGTTGATATATCGGCGGTCACGAAATCGACTGCTGTCAAGAATCGATTGGCGGCGCGGCTACGTGATCCATCGCAAGGATCGAATGAAATGTCGAGGAGGTGGTGTGGTGCAAGAGTGTATGTGGCTGTGGACTCGTCCACCCCGGCTACCAAGATCAATCACGGCGATTGCAGTGTGCGTTGTGCATAACCCTTCTGATAGAAGTGCGCAAGAACAGAGAGACCGCTGTGATTACCTCATGTCCTCCACCGATTTAATGCGCTCTAAATATCCTGATTGTGGAGTTGCATTGTTAGATGATTTTAATCAACTTGATAAAGATGACAGTAGATTCACACAAAGTTTTGGGAGTTACCCTTCACAGCAATCTAAAGTGGGACCTACATGTCGGAGAAATAGTGAGTAAGGCGTCAAAGAGACTGCATATCCTTCGCGTCTTAAACATGCTGGAGTACCTCCTCTGATTTGCTACGGGTTTACTTCTCTCTTATCCGTTCCGTTCTAGAGAAATGATGTCCGGTATGCCGGCATTCCTCTCTTCCCATCCCTTTGTCTGATAGGATCGAGGGGGTACAGAAGCATGCTCTGCGCAATATATACCCAGTAATACGTTACCATGAGGCACTCGTAACCTCTGGGTTTACGAACTTCGCATAAGAAAAGACCAGTTGTGCTCAACACTTTTTAATCGATCAAATGGCCCGAATCACGTCTAAACCATTTTATTCCAGTGACTCGGGCATGTGTGCATCGCTGTTCATTGCGTTTAAGTAACAGACCATCGCTTTTTACATGTAGAAAAATAACTTTTTCTAAAAGTGCGCCTCCGTGTTCACAGATGAAAAATATTTCTATTTTTTATTATTATTATTATTATTATTACTATTATTATTATTATTATTATCTGTATTTTATCAAACATGAAAGGCACAGCCCCATTCTCAACGTTTCAGCTTTTCAAATTCTAAATTTAAATATTTTCTACTCTATGTAAATGTAAGTGCTAGACCTTTTTCCCTGTTTATATTGTAATGTAATATCGCAACTCAATTTTCGTTACCTAAGTTGATCTTTCTAGTACTCTTAAGTTAAAACTAAACGAAGAACTTAAAGGTACTGGCCAATAGTTCCGCCTAATTCAGTTACACCATCGCTCTTAGATATAGGGGTTTCCCTTGATGTTTTAAAATTTTTCAGGAACTATACCTGTTGAAATTGATCGATTGTAAGAGGTAAAAACAGTGACCTATTTGTAATTTTATAAGTTTATTTGGAATATTAACACTTAATTGTTAAAGAGAGATCAAAGGGACCCCCCAATTTTTTCTTAACCTAAAATCTAAAGCTTTGCAGCAATCAAAATAAATCTTATATTCCAATTAAGGAAATATCCTTTGACGTTAACTGGATGACGTTCCGCGATATGTTATGCGTGCCTAATATTTTCACGAAGGCTAGAAAGATTGTGATTCAGTTACTTGGATAAACCCTTAAACGTTTATGGGGGGAGGGGGGGATTCTACTGACCCCCCAGGTTTTTCTAACCTAAAATTTGAAGCTTTGGAAGTCCTCATTAGAAAAGATTTTATGTAGGAAAGGAGTACCACTGTTGTTCCAGTATGATACTCTTTTAAACTACAATGTCACCCCGTAAGTCACGAACTCAATTCGTGGTGGGTTGTTACGCATGCTTCCTGTTGATATTAGGTTTTCGCTGTGGCTGTTTTGTTAATGCGTAACCATCACGGGAACTAATCCGATCGGTCTTTTTTTTTTGTTTTCCGTTCATTTCAGGGATCGAATGGTGCTAGAAGATTCGCGGAAACCGAGATTATAATTACCCGCTATTTCGATGATGTTAATACGGTTTATGAAGCCTTCCTTCGTGGCCTCAAGTTGGCAGGTAAAGTCATGCTTAAAATAGTTAGTATATAGTAGTAGTAGTAGTAGTAGTAATAGTAGTTGTAGTAGTAGTTGTTGTAGTAGTTGTAGTAGTAGTAGTAGTAATAGTAGTAGTAGTAGTAGTAAAGTAATAGTAACAGTTGTAGTATAATGGTAACAGTAACAGAAGTAGTAGTTGTAGTAGTAGTAGTAGTAGTAGCAATAGTTAAAGTAGTAGTAGTAACGTAATAGTAACAGTTGTGGTATAATAGAAGTAGTAGTAGTAGTAGTAGTAGTAGTAATAGTTGTAGTAGTAGTGGTAACGTAATAGTAACAGTTGTAGTATAATAGTAGTAGTAATAGTAGTAGTAGTAGTAGTTGTAGTAGTAGTAGTAGTAATAGTTGTAGTAATAGTAGTAGTAACGTAATAGTAACAGTTGTAGTATAATAGTAGTAGTAACAGTAGTAGTAGTAGTAGTAGTAGTAGTTGTTGTTGTTGTTGTTGTAGTAGTGATGGTAGTAGTAGTAGTAGCAATAACTATAAAGATAATTACAGTCGTAGCGAGAGTAGCAGTAATATATATTTTATTTATTACCATTATTGTTTTCATTATTGTTATTATTATTTTTTATTTTTATTATCGTTATTCGGTAATTGTATGGCGCATAGGGTAACTATTCGATTTAGCGATATTTAAATATATGTATTAATGTTGTTGTTTTTATCAACATTTTTATTATTGATTATTGTTATTATTATCTTTTACACACGGGCATCTGTCCAATTTTTTTCTAGTGCATTAATTGCTGATGACGAGGCGCAGCTGATTCATATTTCTTCATCATGAAAATAACAACTTTCCCATTAACGAACGCCTCAAGATATTTCAATAGACGCCTCCAAAAACTCTCGTGCTTGGTATTGTGCGATATCTTTTGAAGAAATATGAGACGAAGGTCATTTGCTTTGTAGTGTGTCGAATTCTGAAGTATTTCCTGATAAATTTGTTGTTAAGAAAGCTCAGAAAAAAAGAAAAGGATTGAGTGACATTAACAATAGAAGTACTGAACTAAAAAAGGTTACACGAATATCCGAGGGGGGGGGGGGGGGGCAAACGGACCCCTCCCCTGTACTTTCGCCACAATTCATCCGATTGATATGATACTTGGCACATACGATCAGCTTCGTTTTTTCTTTCAATTTAGCACAATCACGTGGTGTATAATTGGTTTCTATGGCAACCGTGATGAGCGAAATTCCAAAATTTGGACGCCATCTTGGATTTTCACGTTTTTCGGATTTTATTCAAATTTGAATTATTAATCCTGATACAATAAGATACAACGATTTAAAACTAAGAAGTAGATAGAATCCATTGTAAAAATGTCCTTATTTTGTCACTCTTTAGCGAAAAAATGAAATTTCAAAGTCAACATGACACGTTGGTGCGTGACGAAGTCAACATGACACGTTGATGCGTGTCTTGTTGTGATGACGTCATATGTTGTGACGTCACCTAATTACTGTCAAAAGATGTGTCAATAAACAAAGAACAGTTGTACCGAAGCCTTTGGTATTCGGTCAAGAAGCAAAAAAAATTAAAGCTAAAAAATCGACTGAAATATTAGTGTTACAGTTTACGACTTAACTTTAACTTTTCATCCACTGCTTGTTTCGATGTTAAAACACCCTTCCAATCATCTCAATTGTGACACAGGTGACGATTCGTGTGTTGGATGGTACGGCACAGAAGCCAAATACAGTTGGTTGACGTACAAACAGGTCAGTATGAAATTTTGTGTCGGGACATCACCACTCGCTCTCTGGGTCCTATATGAATTTGTGGTACGGTGCGTACAGAACAGACAAACCATTGGATGACGTACAATCAAGTCGGTATCACTTAACGTGTGTTGGGACCCGGCCACTCGTTATCTGGGTCCTGAATGTATAGAGAGGGGGTGGGGTACGGTAGAGAACCAACAAACTATTGTCTGACGTACAATCAAGTCGGTATATCACTCATTCATTCAAAGTGCAGAGAGCTGACTACTCGCTCTCAGGGTCTTGAATGTATTTGGGAGAATAATACATAACCTACATGAAGCTGGTTTATGTACAATTAGGTGGATAACCCGCTTATCCCTCCTCTTCCGAATTTGCCTTGTGGTATTTTTGGATTTGCAGGAGTCAACTGTTTGTTTTAATGTACTTCCCTTGTCATTTGAGAAAGACCAAATGTCACAGCATCACCATTTAATTATGCAAAAGCATTACCAGTGTAGGATATTTATCACTAAGTGTGCTATTTTCCTTAAATGTTTCAAGTCAATCGGTAGTTAAATTGATTGGCTGAATAATTAAGTAGGGGGAGGGGCGGTTGATAATACCTACCTTTCTCCCACCTGCATGAGAGGTAAAGGTGAGCCTGAAAAGACTGTCTTAGAAGACATAGAGAAAGACAAAGACATAGAGACAGATAAAGAGATAGAGTAATAGCGAAACAAACACAGATATAGATAGGTTACTTTCTGTTTGGTGTTGGTTTACTCTGGATTTTAGCGCAACTACCCTAGTACCCTAGTTTTATGCACAGAAAATTTGTTTGAACGTTTTTCAAAGAAAACGAAATTCGACATTCTTGCTTAGTAGAATTTATTCTTAAAGTCATTTCCTCTTATTCTTAATCTAATTATGCAGTTTCTTTGAAACAGGTTTTTGAGAGAGCAACAAATGTTGGTTCAGGGCTGGTTAGTATTGGGTGTGAGCCTTCACAGAACACATTCGTGGGGATCTTGTCTCAGAATTGTGTGGAGGTAAGGGTTTTATCTTATAACAAACTCCAGAAGAGTCCCAGGTACAAAATAACTGACAATACTTAACAAGCTCGAACTCTTCAGCTAGTACGTGAGTTTTGGGAAACGCGTGCACTCATATATTTTTCGATTTAAACGGAAAATAGTGATGATGAGATGCTCGTGCGCAACTGTCGGTTTTTCAAACTGGAATACGTCATATTAACAGACACGGCTGTCGTTAATACCAGGACAGCATTCAATGTCAACGCCTGAAGTTGCTCCAATTCTTCCAGGACTAAAAGAACATGAAAGTTGTAGAAAACCCTACCTTGTTTAGTTTTTATCTGGTCGACGTGATTCAATTATTTTAACAATAAATTATGTTTATTCAATACATTGTTGTAATAGCAAAAAGAAAAATTAAGATAGTTAACAGATAAGAGTTTCCCAGCTAACTAATAACCGAGTTTAGTCTACATAGATAACTGATTAACGATTACATATTTTTTGGGTCAAAGGAAGGGACTGAAGAAAGGAAATTGACAAGCAACATGCAAAAGAAGTACAGAAGTAAAATTAGACACCTAAAGTAGATATAAAGTAACTTGCAGTTCACAATAAGTATTACAAACAAATATTCAAGTATCTGAAAACATTGCTTTGTTTCAATTATCTGAAAATCATATAAATAAAGTATTTGAAAACTTCATGCAGACTATTGGTCATCTTGCAGATTGAAATCTTGCAACCTACCAACAATCAATTCAGATTTAAAATGTGTAAACCTACTTTTTATTTTTTTTATTCTTCCCTTCACTCCCAAAAACTGAACAGAGACAATAAATAGGTTTGTTTTTCATTTTTTGGCAAAAACGTTTTCAGATTGATGTCTCCCCCCACCAACCCGAAGATTTTTATGCTTTTCCATGCTAGCCTGCACGGCTATCGTAGACTATTCCATGCCAGCCTCTAAGGAAAAGCCAGGATACTTTTCTAGGAAAGCCTGAATTCCATGGAAGTCCATGCTTCCCAGATTTTTTCTATTCTTATTGCAAAGGCCTCACAGCCATTTGATAGGGTTAATAGTGATGTTTTATTATATTTTTAGTGGAACCTGGCGGAGTACGGCTGTATGATGCATTCCATGGTGTTAGTGCCTATTTACGATACGCATGGACGAGAAGCATGTGCTCACATTATAACCCAAAGTAAGTTGTTCTACGTCACGTGACGTCACTCACTGAGATTATGTTTGCATTTATCTTTCATCAATAGGTTTTTCCTATGATAAACTAAAGAGTTTTATGTAGAGGGAGGGAAGAGAACAGGTAGCTGCATGGAACGGATTTCAAATTGGTTTAAATTAAAATTGTCTGGAGCAGAAGACAAAAGTGTGTAAATGTTATATTTTGATTATACTTGTTTAGGCGAGAAACTGCGAAAGAAAATACTAGGAATTATAAAAGAAAGATCTAATCACTATCTCCTTCCTTTCCCTTCCCCTCACTTCCTCCCTGAACTTGTACGGAGTGCCTTTTCTTAATTACCAGCTTTTGTTACTCACATATTTTTATGCCACCATAGCAAACCTGGAGAACATCTTCTGTCACAGCTCCAAGATTCCAATCCTCACAAGTATTGTAAAGGATTGTCCGTGTCTAAAGAGGATAATAAAACTAGACTCGGCTTGCAGTGAAAAGGAGAAATCCGAGTGCACACAGCTGGGAATTGAATTGATCTCTCTAAACGAGCTTGAGGTAATTTGAATACATGTTATGTAGCATATGGCCTTGGCTTACAATATTCTTCTAAAGCAAAGTTGTTATTATTTTTCATTTCAGTATGCGTTCACAAAGACCAACCCGTTCCTCAAACTAACGTTCAACCCCTAACTAATAACTCTCGGGAAGGAAGGTGACTCTCCCCTCCCCCACACCGCAAGGTCCAAGATTTTTCAAAAATTAACAAACAAGAGATGGCCTTTTTTGGTATATATTCAGAGACAAAAAATTGTGTTCGTAGTTAGACTACAGGACTGAAAAGTCCGTTTTAGTTTTCCGAATGATTAGAGAGTTTCTCCAGAAGTACGTTTTTGGGATTTTTTGTGGGCTGAGGTATTCTGATTTCAATTCGAGGGTTAGAGATTTAAAAAATCAGACACACTTTTACGTTCATTGGAAAAACTATTACTCTTGTCATCATCACCTTTCAAATATCAGTAGTATCACTTGTTTATTTTTTAAATAAATTTTATTTATTTTTGGTTATTATTATTGTTGTTTAAATTATTATTATTATTATTATTATTATTATTATTATTTCACTGCCAAATTAAACTACTTGGTTTGAGGTTTTAAGATATGAGGTTTGTCTCAGAAAAAAAGTTACAAATTAGAAGCTTATCAAATTTTGTGTATGTCCGAATGAAAATACAAAAGGCTGGCACCAAATGTGTGTCAGAACTGCAGTTCTATATAAAATAGAAATGGCACGTTTTACATTTGTAAATGTATATTTTGTTTAATAGCCGTCAATATGCCAGTAATTTTATTTTTATATCAATGGCATCCCATAACGTGAAGTAATTGTTAACCCCTTCTTGGCTTTTGTGTCTTTTATAAGGCTTTTTCTGTTTTAAGGATGTTTTTTTCTTCACTACCTTCTTTATTTCACTATACCAACACATTGTATCAACATTTTCCACTGCAAATCGCTACAGAAATATCTAGTTTTGGAACTTAGTTTTGGAAAATATTTTGTGAAATGTATCTGCAGCAGGATAATGGAGCCGGAAAGAGCTAAGACGGTCGGCTAATCCCTGGCACTTAGCGTAGCATTAAGATGAATGGTAATACCCCATTAGAATACCTTTTACTGCTGCATTTGGGAATGCTTGAAAAACTCTAGTATCATATTTGTAATTGATTTATATCTATTTCCTATGTATAATATGGCCATCATGAGAAACTTGCTCGATAATTTTGCAATCATCTTTACACTGCTGCACTTGCAGAATGCTTAACCATAAATAATATTTGAATTAATCAAGCTTCTCTCTTTTTCTGCCCAGGAGTTGGGAAACAACAACAAAACCAAGAAAAGGGTAAGATCACATCTGCTTAATATTTGCTTTTTTTTTACACTTACCTGACTTGGTCATATTTTGACTCAACGTGCCTGGAGGGGACTTGGCTGTCCATTCTATGAATCTCAACATACAAAAAGGCAATCGAACTAATTTGGCCATATTCTTTCTCTTGGCAAATAACTGATGTAATTTGATGACTTGCAAGTTTTGTTGTTCAGGGCAATCGTATTCTTCTTTTTCCATCTTCCACTTATTAATGGCTTCGAAAAGTAGAATTTAAAGGTTCAAAATCAGACATTTGTTTTCAAAGCCATATTACATTTCTTAGAAAAAAACTGCAAGTTTACGAAAAGTGATCAAAAATTAGTTGAAAATGAAATCTATGAAAAAGAAGTTATCATTGTAGTGTTTTGTTTCCCGTCAAATACCACCCATAAGTACATCTTTTTTCCGGTTTTAATCGCAACTTCCCGTAAAAGGAAACAGTTATATGATTTGCTCCCTAGGATAATAGTATAAAAAAGTTGGTGAAAATACGTAGAACCTTAAAACGAGTATCCAGTAATCACTGAAAATTGTCATCAACAGCCACCAAAGCCGGAAGACATATTTACTATCTGTTATACCAGTGGAACAACAGGTAATAATTGTTTAAATCTCTGTATTAACTGATCGTTTTGGCTGTCCTAGCTTAATATGAAACTGGTACAGCAAGATGGGGAAGGGAAGAGGTGCCAAAACTCAACAACTCAAGTCCCTATCAAGTTGCCAGGAGACATAAATTTGATTGTTTTCACGAAAAAAAATTAAAAGAGCTTAACTTCTAGCATGTCAAATGGCCAACTTTTATCTGTAATCTTTTTAAAAATCACGTGGGTTAAATTCCCTTCACCGCCCCCCCCCCCCCGTCAGTAACACTAAACTCGTTCTTCACACCTCGAAGCTCTAAATTTAAAATTCAAGTTTGGATCCACGACAAACTTAGCGTCTGTATAAGCCTTCTGTTTCTAAAATAGTGAATCTTCGAAACTGGAGATTCATACTGTGATCAATTAGGACCCTATAAAGCTACTGCGCCTGCTCGACTATATTTGTAATTAACAGTTTCATACGATGAGTGTCACATTGTATCAAATTAGGAGCCTTGCTACTGCGCCAGTAATACTTATTTTATAAATAAGTAATAAAGATGTGTAGTAGCTGGGTGATTTCTTCTGGCGGTGTTTTGTAGCTTTAGGCCATCTTGGCAGCTCCTTCTTCGATATTTTGCATTCAGAAACTTGATTTCGTTCTTCACGCTGTAGGCAACAGGTACTCGTGAAACTTTACAAAGGCTGAATGTCAAGTAAAAGTGTGAAAGATCTGAATATGCCTTCTTCAGCATAACTTCTTTTTTAACTATACATTATTATTATATGGCTGACTGGTTTCGCGTGCTGTGATTGGTCAATTGCAGGCCCGTAAGCAGCCGTACGCACCAGTCTAGTTCTGGGGCGGTTGTCATTTGCAGCCTCACTTACCTCAAACAATCAACAAAGCCATATAATAAACACCTTATTAGCCTCGTTTGCTCGGTCCGTACGACAAGTTAGAAATCTTCGTTTTTTCCTTCCTCGTTTTCAAGGCCTGCGCGCTTCGCGCTTGCGCCACGAAAGGAAGGGACAAAAATCGGTTCGTAACTTGCCGTACGGACCTCGCACTCGGCTAAAGAGGTATTATTTACTATATTAACTCTCTAATTATTATTATGTTTACATATATGTGTTAGGTGTACCAAAAGGAGCGGTATTAACGCACGACCAGATCGTATCAGATCTATCTGGGCTGGCCTACCACAATAAACGGGTATGGTTATGAAATATTTGCATGCCAACTACCCGACTAGTAGGCAAATGCGATACTACCTTGGTCCTGACAATCGACAGTGATAAAATGTGTGAACTAACGCCCGTCTACTCGTATCCGTTTAGTTTTGAAAACGCGGAAATTTTTTCTTCGTTTTGAAAAAATACTTATGACCTCAAACTGCAAACGAAATCCTCCCCCGCCCC
>JAOBYF010060453.1:0-12357 GCA_025403605.1 Parazoanthus darwini
AACCTTAGCGCCAAAGTGTAACCCCAACAATTTTAAATTTCCCACACGTACATCCATGGGTTGTTATCTCAGTGTAGTATAATTTAGACTTCCCTCGCTTTTCACGTAGCATTAATAGTGTAATGCCCTGTAAATAGCTCTGAAAAAAGGTTTATAACAAACCTAAATGGAAGTTTTTAACCACTTGACTCCCTGATGAAGTTGTAGAAAACAACGAAACGTGTTGGAGATTAAAAGTCTTGTGAAAAATATACTACGTCTCGGGTTATCAGTGTGCTGCTCACTAGTACCCGTTTTATAAAATTACAATAGAATTATATAGTTTTAAAGAAAATAACTGAGCTTGACTTTCTTAGCAAATATCAGTGATTATGCATGCAGCTTCAATGTTTTCCCCCAATCCCTATATCCCATATATATCTAGCAGCTTTTGCAAAAAAAACTTTGCAATTATCCTTATCTCCAGAGCCCCCTGCTTTTTAACATCTGTGGCAAACAGAAGAAAGAGTAAACAAATTTTAAGCTGTGGAAGTAATGGAACCTAATGCCCCAGCCCTTCCCCACCATCCCCTCATTGATTTGTGTTTTTTTTTCTTCTAAAATGCCCTAGCTGAAGCTTTTAAAGGCAATATATTGGAACTGGCAAATTTGTCTTGCCACTCATAAAGCTAGCATTTTTGAAAAATACATTTGTTTGATTTTTTCCTTAAAAAGATGTTTGAGTGGGCAGAGCTTCTGTGATATAAATGCTCACAATTTCTGAAAGGAGAAAATGTACTAACCATACTATATATATGTCATAATCTTCAAGTTTCTCTTTTTTCCACAATCAGATTGGTAACAAGAGAGATGGTACAGTGGGTTATGGTGAATTCATGGACAAGTTTCACCACCGCGGTGGAACACCAGATGGTTTAAAATGGCTCGGCAGCCTGCATAAGTATGTATACCATTAACCAGTTTGACCAACTGGAACAAACTAACCAGCCTCTGCAGTTTAATAAAAATCTACTATAAACTGTACTAACATAAAAACTGGTCCTCATACTCAGTCCTTGACTATGAAAATAAAAGGAAATACAGTTAACTGCGGATAACATTCAAAGGAAACAAATTAAAGAGTTTGAGTTATCAGGAGTTGGAGTTATTGTGTGTTCAGGTTATTGGAGTCAACTGTAATTAAATCAGTCAATTAATGGTGTCTAGATAACATAATAGTTATGTCCAGCATAGATAGATATTTTACTAAAACAATTAGATATACCCTTTTTAATTTCTTTTTTTTATGGTTCTAATTCCAAAAAACACTGATTCTTCTTATTTAAGATATCAACAGAGCAGAACACCAACAGAACAAGATTATGAAGAGATTGAAAAGAAGCTCAGAACAAAGGTAAATTCTTCAATGTATAAGTTGAAGTTTTTGGAAAAGAGAGTCCTTACTTACTGACAAACCCTCATAGCTGATGTGTGTCTATGTGACTGTGTGTTAAGGTCATAGAAAGTTAAGGGGAAGGCTGTCAGGAGGAGGTTTCAAGAGTTGTCTAGAGGTGTCAAATGGTAAATATATATATGTATGGACAAAGGCATCAAGAGATGGCTTACAGTAAGAGGCCTAGGTGTCTAGTGATAAAATGGGCAACCACCTCAGAACACCGTTAGAACTGACAGTGCCACTAAAAGAGCTGCCTATGCACAGAGATGTCTAGAGCTGTCAAGGAGGTATCAGAAGTTGTTCAGGTGTGTCTAGAGCTGGTGTCCTTAACACTTTTAGATAGCTCTGAACACCTCAGTACACCTTTGGGCGAGTCTACAGTAGACTCCTTGATTCTTTTTGATACCTCTAGTCACTTCTGTATGTAGTCACCTGTATACATCTAGATCTCCAGACAGCCTTTGATACATTAATACACATGTGGATACCTCTAATCACCTCTAGACATTTCCTAGACAGCTTCACGCCTCTATGATCTAGACACTCCTGGACACCTTTAGACACATGTGGATACCTCTTATCACCTCTAGACATTCCTAGACAGCTTCACACCTCTATGATCTAGACACTCCTGGACACCTTTAGACACATGTGGATACCTCTAATCACCTCTAAACATTCCTAGACAGCTTCACACCTCTATGATCTAGACACTCCTGGACACCTTTAGACACATGTGGATTACCCCTTATCACCTCTAGATATTCCTAGACAGCTTCACACCTCTTTGACCTAGATGCTCCTGGACACCTTTAGACACCTGTGGATACCCCTAATTACCTCTAGATGTTTCTAGACACCTTAACACCTTTAGACACCCCATACACCGCTAGACATCCCTGTATACCTTTAGACACCTGTGGATACCCCTAATCACCTCTAGACATACTTAGACTTCTTCTTTAAACCTTTGAACAACCTTGGGTGTTTCACTTTCAGACACCTATCAATACTTCTGAACACTTGTAGACTTCACTTGACACCTTTTCACAACTTGCACTTTTAAACTCACAATCTTTGGACTCACTTAATTTTTGTAACGAATATCAGTTGAATTATGAAGCATTTGATACCGTTTTATATGCTCTAAGTGTATAGGTTGAACAGCATTGTTGAAGAGGAAGATTCACACTACTAATGAACAGTAAATAATAAGCGATTTCATCCTTCCACAACATTTTGTTTAACAGATTAACGGCCAACTGCAGAGTGTGTTGAAGGCCATGCGACTGTTTGATTACAACAGAGACGGTCACATACAGAGACACGAACTTAGGAGGGTGCTGGAGAACTTCTGCTTCAAATTGTCTGATGTTCAGTTTGACAAGTGAGTACAGTCCAGCCCAGTCCAAGCTGATGGGAATAATTATTTAAAGTAAAGCGTGACGGATTTTTTATGCTAAACATTTCTTTGAGTATGAAGCTAAATAAGTTTACTTTAGTTTAGGGTGAACATTGTGTGACAGTTTTACCAAGGTTAAGTCACATTTAAGTGTTGTGTGATGGATTTGAATGTTTTATTCTAGGTGTTGAATGCTTGTTCTTAGATTGTTCTTAGATTGTTTAAAAATGACAGTGTTACAACGAGCATCGACTTTGTGGTGTTGTGTGACAGCTACACCAAGGTCGTTTAGTCAGTCACATTTGAGTTTACAGCAACAGATCTTAGGTGTTTATTACAACTTTACGTATGAATAGTTTCTTGTCTTTAGGCTGTTGAGCGGCAGCATATCCATGAGTGATACTTTAGGTTTTACCAAAAATTAGTCACGTTTGCATATTGTGTGACAGAGCTGACCATCGACAGCCAGGTGTTTGTTGCAAACACTTACCTTTGAATTATTGCTTCTATTCAAGTTGTCGCGTATCAGCAATTCCAGGGATTAGTCATTTAGTCTGTTATGTGACAGCAATACCGCGGTAGTCACGTTAAATTGGTGTTGTGTGACAGCTTCACCCAGGAGTTGCTATTTAAAGTTTTGTATGCGACATCTCTACTGTGGAATAGTATTTAGTGTGCAACGTGACAACAATGCTAACAGCTTCTACATCTAACAGTTATGAGACAGGTGGACCGTGTCGTTCCAAGTGCTATTCAAAAGGAAATCAAAGTTTCCTCAAAACTTAGGATAAGGCGTTTAAACCAATTCACCAAAGAGTAGCCGCTGAAAGTTTTGTGTGACAGCTTCACCGTGGAGTCGCCACTTAAAGTAGGCGGACTCAGTTCACTGTATACATTTTGCCTCATTAACATAATAGTGTATAAAAACAAATTCAGGATTGAACCAAAAACCGTCTAAAGTTCGACAGGGCATAGAGTAGTTAGTGCAATCTTAAAATTTGAGCTTCGTATAAGGAAAAATTTAGAAGAACTGAATGTTTTGATATGTCAAACATAACAAAGTTCTGTATGGCTGGGGGCAACGTCTTGCCTCCAGCCATACATTCTCTGTAATTTTCGTCGTTAATTAACATTTTTTCTCTCCAACATTATGTGATAATTCAAGGAAGAATTTCCAGTAAACAATTACTGTGCTATGCACTTTCAAAGTCTGGACTCATTCTGGTTCAACCCGAATTTGGTTTTATGCTGCACTATGCTAATGAGGCAAACTATAAACAATGACGTCATCTGAAATCCGCCTGTAGTATGTGACAGCTTTTCCGGAGTGGCCCTTTAATGTGTTGTGTGACAGTACTACTGCCATTACCCGAAAGCAGTTGCTTATGGATGAACGTTGTGTTACTCACGAAGTAGTCACTTTCACAGAATGTTGTGTGACATCAAAATATCTTGTAGTGCTCACGAATAAGCCACATGTTGCAGGTTGTGGTGTAAGTACGACATGGTCCGCAATGGCAGCACTTTAGAGTACATGGATTTCCTGAAGAGGCTCGGTGTGGAAACGAAGCGGAAAGACAAACGAGGCGCTTCTGCTAAAATAGGCAAAGGTAACGACTTTTCACAGTAAATGAACAGCAACGTAAAAGTGGAAAAAGTGAAACTAATCTCCAGTTTCTAGATTCAAGCCACAACAATTTTTTTACAATTAGTGTAATAAGAATGGCCCGCCATCAGACTTTCTACCACCAAAGTTTTTATTCATGTAACATTAAGAACACAACGAAAATTTGAATCGATAACTAAGTATTATGCATGGAACTAAAAGAATCAAATGAGTTCTGCTTCATTTTCAACTGATTTTTAGAAATTGTTTTCGTTCTTTTTATACTTAAATACATAATCAGATGTGTAAGTGCGTATTGTGGATTATTGTTCTTCAATAGCAAATTACTGGTAGAGTTTTTTATTTGTTTTATTGATATATAAGTTATATATATTGTGATTCGATTACACTGGAGTTTTGCACGAACTTGGTATACCATAGTTATTCACCAATAGCAAAATTATATTTTTTTGCTATATGTGAAGTTAACGCACGAATCGAACATTTACGATAGTCAAGACCGGCTATCAACTACCTCCTGTGATCGTCTGCGTTTGTTTGTGTTTCTCCTTATGAGTCAAAAAGATCTTCGTTAGGTTTTCTTCTCCTGGGGAATGTTGTCTCGTCCCTTTCTCTCAGTTTTCCTTTTTGGTGTGTTAATCAGTTAACTCAGCAGGGTCATGCAGGGCCTAAAGGGTTGCCTATGCAACCTCAATTCATTTGCTCGAATGAAAAACAATTTATGTCATCTTGAACCTCCTTTTTTGCGACAAGAAACTATACGTTAATCGTTTCGATCCAAGACCACTTTCACTGACACAGCTCATATGAAAATGTTCCTGGATAAAAACGGTTAATAATTATTAGCTTCGGAATTGACGAAGGTGGTCAGGAGTCAGAGAAATAAATGATTGAGCGTTTTTGATTTATTTTTATTGGTAGTATGTACACAAGGTGCAAACCTGGGAAGAGAGGTGCAGTAGCTATCTGCTATTCGAAGAGCAAAGTAAAGAACGACTTTACTGGGTGGGGAATGTGGTACAATTTACTCGTGTTGTGGCTTTAAGAAATCAAAAGCACTGATACATGTCAATAGAACTTTTCTCCTTGGTGAAACACCTATTAGTCTCTCTGGACGTCATTACTTAGTTTGGAGGTGTCAGCTAATAATATACTCCTCAGGGATGGATATAGTACAGTATCGCAGTAAGTTATGGGAGAAAGACTGTTGAACGTCCAAGTTTGACGCTTGGTCGTCACTCCTTTTAACAGTAAAATACTCTCGCAGCAATTAACTCGTGGAAACTGTTGCCATATGTTGAATAATGTCAGAAATGTTGCTCCAGACACTGGTAACCGTGGATTTAATGAATTGAGGATTTTTCTGTGAATTTATTGTTTTAATATATGAATCTGTAGAATCTTTTTAATTCATTTGTTTGTTTTTCTGGTCATTTACTTTTTCTATAATGTCGGAGATATAAGCACTTCCAGTTTGTCGGCTATTGTTAATCAGTGTTGTGTTTTGCGCTAGATTTGTTGGGTTTTTTTGTCTTTTTAATTGATTGTTTGTTTGCTTTATTAGTCATTTAATTTTTTCTATAATAAACATGAGCACTTCCGCTCTGACGGCTATTATGAAATCAGTCAGTGTTATGTTGTGTTTTGCGCTAGGTTATTTGGTTTTTGTGGTCACCTGAGAATGTTATCAGAACTGGTTAATTTCTCAACCTCTGCATCTTGGTAATATCTAACAGAAACGTTCTAAGATTGATAAAGCTTGAAGGATTATTTTATTTATTTTTTTTTTATCCGGCTGCACATCTGTTCTTAATCTGTCTTAAGAAAACTAGAAAATAGTTTGTGAGGCACTAAATTATTTAAGAATTTCTTTTTGTTGGACTCAACATGGTGCCAGCCCAGGTGTTGTCTGACATTCTTTACATTTTGAAACTTCGTTAGTTTATAGTTGCTAATAGAAACCAAACTGTTATGTACTTGAACTAAACACATGTGAACGTCAGAATTTCTTTCACTTTACGCTGCATCGAAGTGACGGGCAGCCTGCAACTATGGCACTAAGTCTAGCATCAATTGTTCCTTATCAACTCGGAATTCATCGAAGAGGCTTGCGACCAGAACATGTTACCGACAACAACTGTAGTAATTTTACATTTTATGCCGTACCAAAGCGCTTACAACACAAAAGAACTTACCAGATAGTTCAACAGTTTCCCGGCATTAACGTGCCCAGAAGTAGAACACCGAAACTCCACAGCTCCGGTCAGTTTATGATTCTGGCGGATCATTTTCAAGATGACGAGACGATCAGTATTTCGTCGTACTCATTGCAAGGGGAAAAGATGAACATCAGAATGCCTGATTTCAAACAGCCAGATATTGTTGTCAGGAAACTTCCAACGGTTAGGTTCGGTCGCCAGACTGTCGCATGTAGGTATAAATAATGTCACAACGACACAAGTTATCGTGGATTATAATATATTGACGCTTTCAGAGAGTAAAGACGACGAGCTTTCATTCACAGAATGTAAAGTTAAATTGTTTGTTCATGCGCTAAACAACAACAACATTTTATTTTTACCACGTTTAAGTTAAGCTCAAGATCTAATCCGATATGATCAACTGAAGCTACAGTTCTACTTAAAGACAAATGAGCACGAAAAATTTAGTCCTACGTATATACATGGTTTGAAAGAACATATGCTATTTAACAAAGTCTACTTGTTTGTAAAATATTTTGTCGGTCATTTGAAGATGTTAGAAACGCCAGTCTCCTAGTGTTTTTGGTAAGATCCTTAAATCTCGTTAGTTTTATTTCCCCAGTATAATACACTTAAAAGTGTGCATGGTACGTAAATGTTTGGGATTTTTTGAAATATAAACTGCCAAACTATGTTGATAAAACTCAACGAAAAACTCTGATCGTGCCAAGAACATATCCCGGGCTGAGCTCATTCAGCAACGCTTATTTCTATTTTCTCAAATGGATAGATACTTTACTGTAATATTGCAGAACACGGCAATTTAATCACAATTTGGTATAAAACATACGAATCTCGTGTAGGTGGTAGCCGTTCACTTAGGTTTAACAAATCTAAACCTTGCTTCAGAGCTGCATTTAAGTATGTAGTTCTTCGGAACAGTTTTTGAAAGTATACAGACCCACTTTGATTCACTGAATATGATAACTGAACATCTCCGAAATATAAAATAATAAATAAGAACACTTTAAGAACTTCTTTAGGACGATTTAGAGCGTTCAACCTCAGCCCCCCAAAAGACGATTTTGTTAAATAAAACTCCGGCGAAAAACGTACTTCAGTATTTGGTCTTCTTTAGTTCTTTAGGCCTGTAAATGTCTTAAACTTACCAGATTTGCTGCTTTTGGTTCTAAAAAGTGTCGCTGAAAATAATGTCTTCGCAAATTAGATATATGTTTTTGTGGCGCAGTTCTACGTGTTATGTATAGTTTTACTCGATTGCTACAAGTCTGCCGTTACACATTGACTGCAGCAAGGATCTAAGTTGACAACTGATCCCTTTTAGCGGGTGCCGCAGCCGATGAGAGCCAGCGAGTGAAGCTGGCAGCGGTAAACAGAAGACCTTCTACCCAGGCCAGTGACAGTGGCTCTGAACCGCCAGCAACAATGAGGGACCTGGAACACAAACTGAGACGGAAGGTGGGTGGGACACGGGTCGACTTTCCTAAGGCATTGGGTTATTTTACACTATTTAACAAGCTGAGTTACTACGAATATCTTTCGAAACCATTTGCAGAAAGGTGAAATTGAAGTTGGAAACTCATTTACTCATCTTTCAAATCAACTGTCCGAGAAAATGTGAACATTTCACTTTGAAGTATCTACGTTTGTTACAGTAATCTCGCTGGATATTGAAAATGATCTCGGTTTTGTTTAACACTTGATAACTGGGGCTGTGACTTACCAATCTTTCTGTCATCACATTAATATCTATTTAAAGATGCGATGTGAAAACTTGATCTTTGAAAAGTAGTGTGCTTCAGACTCTTCTGTCTCTGGAAAGAAAGAAAAAGAATGAAAAAAAAATCGGATGAGTATACCGGAGAAATATAATTTGTTGGGAAAGGACCAGGTTACTGAGCAAATGATTTAGGAATAACACGGTTTCGGCATTTGTGGCAGTTGTTAAATAATGTCAATTTCGTGTCATGTTTGTCAGAGTCTATGAAGACTGTACAATAATAACTGTGTTATAGGTCAGCTTTCAGCAAGATGGACACGCATCTTGGAAAGTTTCATGCTCTAAAACTTCTTCTGATATAAAAACATTCTACAAAGTGTTTATCCAATGCACAAACCCCCATTAAACATTACAAATATCTAGCATTGACCGTGTATTTGATTTACAATTGTCTTTTAGATGGTGGATAATTTTGGGAACATCAGTCGAGCTTTTGTGGCGTTTGATCGGCGAGGCAACGGGTTTGTGACCCTGGACGAACTCAAGAGAGTGTTATTCCACTTTGCCTTCCCCATGTCTGATTACCTGTTTGAACAACTTATGGACAGGTAGGTAACTACAGGTTGAATTTCTTGAAAGCCGCTCTGTAGAACGGACGTGTAAGGCTTGAGAGATCTGACTGTTTTGTTGGCTTTATTGAAACGAGAAGAACTTACATGAATGCAAACACACATAACAAAAATACCACACCAGAAAGATAGATAGAAAAGAGTAAGAGTTCCAAGGGGAAAAGGCACGAACGGGACTGATCGTCCGATGCGAATTACCTAAAGAACTCTTGATCCCTTCTAATAAACAATAAGCAACAACATTAATATTCTATAGGGCTAAACGTCTCAAATGGATTGAAGTGGAATACACATGTGAACGAGGACGTCAATAAAGCTTCAAAAAGGCTGTACTCGCTCCAGAGTTCCCAGTCGCGAGCTGGTCCAATTCTACGTCATCTGTATAAGATCATTCACCGATTTCATTTGGCCGGTTTTCAACGACAGCATGCCTGCCTGTCATTCAGAGGACCTCGAGAGAATCTAGAGGCGCATAATACAGATCACCTGTCCATCCTTTCCATACAAGGACACTTTGTTACACACAGGTCTGATAGCCTCAGCTGACCATCGCAAAGTGTGCACAGAAGGGCTTTTTAACCAGATTCTGCATAGTTCTTTCTATGCAAACAAGTCATTGTCTCTGTTGCCTAATAGTTTATGCATCAGTATGTCTTTCTTTTTTCTGTAAAATGGAGTCCCACAGAAGTGAGAAGAAAGTCGAAGTTTTGCTTCTTTATCTTCTCTTAATTTCTTTTCTTATAGAAACAAATAGCACGTCACGTCACAATTCATGTTGAATTGTGTGCTTTGATCCGTTCTATTAAGCTACCAATTGCGATAACATTTTCGTGGATTTCTTTGTAGGTGTGGGATCCGCGCTAACCACAAGATCGCCTATGAACAGTTCCTGGACAAGTTTCAAGAGCCTCGAGCTGCTGGCAATGGACAGACGATTCCCATCAGACCAAATCACAGGTGATTGACTCATGTTGTCAAGTTTTTTAGATTCAAAGATAAGATATGCAGTAGTGGTCAAGAACGGACACTAGGCATGCGCAGATGCAAAGAAAGGAACAAACTAGAGACAAAAAAGATCGCAATCTTAAATAACTGGAAATAATTGAGAATAAGGGAAGAAAGGAGGAAAGTAAAGTGCATGAAATTATAAAAAGGTAAAACATAAAAGAGCTTGAGTGTGCAACAAAAGAAGACAAGGAAACAGTACAGAAAAATATGAGAAAGCAGAGTTGAAGGTTAACGAGTGCACTAACAAAAAATTTAAAACTTTAACAAAGAAGACTATTTGTAAAAACAAAGCCTTCATGTTTGTGATACATTTTGCTGCGCGTCCAGCAATTTATTTCGGCTCATAGTTTAGTCACAAGAACATTTATAATGAACTGTTTGGTTGTCACTCACATGCAGATTTGTGATCGTGTCTTACAGGGTCAACCCTATTCGTGAGGCGGAGGATCTGTCGTCAACCGAGGACATCTGGAAACAGCTTCGTACCAAGGTCCAGGACAGTTTCACTACGGTCAAACAAGCTTTCCTTGTTTTTGATGATGTAAGTAGAACTTCGTTCAATCATCGTCATTATCCTCAATGGAGAGTTGGGCTGCTCGCTCTTTTTTGCCAAGCCATTTTGTAGTTGTGGGACTAGGAATTGAGTGAAAACGTCATTTTTCACGTAGTAGAATAAAGTTTTACTTAACCCATACATTAGTTTATTATTCAGTTATTCAAGAAAAACAAGGTAACGAATGAACACAAAATCAAAGCCGTTGGCTTGCTACGATTGCCATGTAGGCATTTCCTAGTGTAGCTACTTATCAGCTTTAAACTCAATGTAACACCATTTTCTCTTAACTCAGTTCATTTGTATCTTTTTGTCATTTATTTTCGTAAAACGATCTAAGTTTTTCCACTTTGTTTGCTTTCAGAACAAAGACGGCCGAGTTACGAAGCGCGACTTCAGAAGAGTGCTTGAAAGTTTCTGTTTTCGAATGAGCGAACCACAGTTTCAAGAGCTGATGGCGCGTATCGATCCGCACAATAAGGGTTATGTCTCCTATTTGGAGTTCTTGGATAGATTTGAAGCGCGAGAAACAGGGGTTAGTAAGATCAATACCGTACGTATTTATTTGTTATCTTAACAGTTTCGTGTCAAGTTTCAAGGAGCGTTGAAACACTGCGCATTGTCGGGCTACCACACGCTGCAAACATGTAAAACACATTCTTTTAAAACTACTTTACGGCTACATTGATGGTAGACTGATGTAGCTTTATTGTGTTAAAATATAAATGTCTGTCTGCATATATCTGTCTGTCAAACAGTCATCTTTTCGTTTTCACATAGTCAGAATATTGCTCATGTTCGAATCGTGGGAGAACCTTGACTGTCGAGTAAAACTTCTATAAGATTATCGACAGCGATTATTATCTGCTCATCATCTGATCATCTTGTGTTCAATCTACCCTCTGTATCGATATCCCATAGGATGCTGATTTCAATACTACCAATCCTACTCTCTGTGTTCCCCTTCCCTTAGGTTGTCAATCTTTGGGTAACTTCTGCTTTTTTGTCTCCCAGGATGCCTTCCCATACAGGATGCCTATCGCTGATTTCAGTTCTCTTTTCTGTATACCCTATCCCTTAGAATGCCAATCTCTGATCAAATTCTGCTCTTTGTCTTATGTCCAATAGGATGCCCATCCTTGGCTTAATGGAGACAACACGGTGAAAAGCATCTCACCTCCAGCCGTAGTTGCGTGGTCAACTGTAAGTTGGTCTCCGATGCCTTAATTTTTGTATCAGACGTGCAATCAAAACCTTCAGTAGTAGGAGTAACAAATCCAGCTTCTCCCTTTGTCACACTGTAACTATCTCGTTGAGCACAGAGCTTCGCTCATTAGAAATTCTTCGGGTTGAGTAACTGATGTTTTATAGGTTATTGTGCAAGACTTCAACTTGAAGTAGTTCCAAAATCATGAACTCAAGTATTTTTATGTTTATAATCTGTTTATCATTTAGCGGAATACGTTCATGTTCAGTACGATTGAACAGTAATCCACAACAATATGATATTGTTTTTTTATTGGCATGCAGTGTATGTTTTTGTTAAACGGTTTGCTAACTTTAAGAATCTGCAAACGAATTCAGGTTGAAGACATATTACGCTCCAAGATCACAGAGAACTGGAAGTCCATTGCTTCAGCCTACATGAAGGTTGATGAGAATCGAGATGGCAGCGTGTCTAGAGGTACCCGAACTCGTTTCCTTGTAAGCAAGACTTGGACAAGTCATACAAAAAGAACAGTTCTGCATTGATGTTAGAAC
>JAOBYF010060564.1:0-12355 GCA_025403605.1 Parazoanthus darwini
TGTAGCGAGCAGCTACTTCCGGTCACACTGCCGTGCACTGCCCCACAGCCCTTGATTTTTTGTGTGCAGTACTTTAACTGGAGTGAACTAGATTAAAATGGCGTCTTGTTAAGTTTGTTGTTGTTTAGTTTTACTCTTACTCGTGCAAGCATCCCAGTATTTATGAAAAGACAGCGAGAAATCGAGTGGCGGCGCCGAGGCGCTGGCTATTTTTACCGCCCTTTTCAAGAAAATGTAAAGACTTGTGGGAAAAGTAGTTTTACTTCCACAAAACTGATTTGGGGTAAAACCTTGCCATTCTTGGTCCGTGCTAAAAACCCTTTTCGACAAAATGTGGACACCTTTTCGGTTACCACTGCTTATGGGTCGCAAACACTTGTCTCCTTTAAATGCTGAAGAAAACCCAAAATTCATCTGTAACAAGCTTAAAACACAAAGGCATATTGGTCAAGGAACTGTGTATTCCTCATAAACTTTCAAGCTTCTAGCCAGGACCGCCCACTAACTGTCGTTGTGAAGCGCATGCTAAAAGTAAAGGGTGAAAAGGGCACCAAGAGGTTTGTGAATGAAGTGCGGAACATGAATATTATCCCAATATTGTGGAATTCCAGAGGGTTTATGTGTGCTTTAGCTTCAAACCTTTTGGATGCGATAGTTCTCTATCCGAGTCTTTTCTGTGCGTCAACAAGCAAAGATTGTCAAACATGCCGGTACAGAATCGGTGAGGAGTCTCGGCAAATCTGACGATAAAAATGAAATGCTGATCTTTTTGTTTTATTCTAGATCGCGATGGTAATAGGGCACCTCTTACCAAGATAAAGTACCAATTCGAGGGCAATAGGGCACCTCTTACCAAGATAAAGTACCAATTCGAGGGCAATAGGGCACCTCTTACCAACATAGTACAATTCGATGGTGAAGAAAAACCATTTACAGTTTAGCACCTTGTAAATAGTAAGAAGCAATGCAAAGGATTCAAGCAGACCCAAAAGAATGTGTTAGTTGGATTGAGAGAAGAACTGTGAAAGCAGAAACCAAGACAAGCAGTCTTTAACTTCTCGGAAACCGGAAATCTAACAAAAAAGGTGACATCAAACTTACCACCTATCGATCTCTTTTTTCTCTTCAATTTGCATATCAACATTTCAAATTTCATATGCATGCATACAAACGTAACTTGTGTTTTGTTTCAGAAATTGTTGTATCTTTGCCTCTGCTTCCGGGAAGTGATGGCTTGCACAACGGATCTGGGTAGAGATGATTTTTGACTGTTTGTAATTTATGTTCATATATCTTTAATGCAAATCGTTTTTCTCGGAGATTTCTTGCAGTATATTATCAGTACGAGGGATGACAGTTTGCAACAAAAAGCATTCAAAGTTTTACTAGTATTTCAAATTTTTAGTCTCTAGTTAAATCCTTTCAGTTATTGTCAACACATTTATCACTTGGTCATGTTGTGATAGGTCACCAGTTGTTATTCGGTCGTCATTTTCTAGCTAAACTTAGATGTATATGCATAATAATAAAGGCACTTTACTTCCGGGGTTGTGGACGGCCCAAGCCTCGCGAGAAGCTTTGGGATAGTAAAGACAAAGATTGGGTTGTGAAGACAAAAAGTCTTTTCTCCAAGATCTTCGGCAAGAACTTTTTCAAATACCGTACCACTATGAAAACTGCAAGTGAACGATCGATGAACCGACCTACTGTTACAGCAATGAGAATTGGAATAACAATTATATGGGTGCAATCTTTTTTGCTCTGATAAAGTATTTCAGTTGATACTGTCCTGCGGAACATACTCTATTGTTACGCGACCACAAACGTAAGAGGCTGCCGAAAAGTATGCTCAATTTGTAGCCCTTTCACGCAAACACAGCCCGTTATGGATTAACTAGAAGATTGGGCCAATTCCCTTGCGTATGTGACAAAGAGTAACGTAAGTCCGAATGTGCGTCTAGAGCTGAACGGTTTAAATAAAGCCATCAAGCTCATACCATAAAAGTACGCAAACACTTGATGAAGTGTTCCCAAAGTTGAACTATACAAAATACTTCTCCATTGTTGATGCAAGTAGCGGATACCGGAATATTCAGCTTGACCAAGAAAGATCACGGCCTATATCAGTTCCCAAGACTATCATTGGGATTTATCTGTGCTCAGGACATATTTTATGAATAAAGTCGACGAAACGTTTGGCAATTTTCCAGATGACAGTGATTATGATGTAAACCTACAATCCGCAATGATACGTACACGTGTGAACAGTCTGCGTTTTAATCTCGACAAATGCAACACCATATGTCATATCATCAGTGCCAGTAGCCATACACCAGAATCCCGAAATATTGAGGCCATAGACAACATGGACCTCTCGACAAGTTTTACAAACCTGCAAACCTTCCTTTGCATGACGCAATTTCTCAGCCGTTTCATGCCAAATCTCGTATCCGTGTCAGCAGCCCTGTGGGGACTGACAAGGAAGAGCAGTGAATTTTAATAGACCCAGAGCGTCAGTTAGCAGTCCAGCAAATCAACAGCAACTGCAACAGCCGTAACAATAAAGTTAATCAAGAGCTTCAGCACGAACGATTGTCTTGAAATAGCGGTTAGTCCATACAGGAAAAAACCAAATTGTTCTTACTCACGATTGAGAAAGATGAAAACAACTTTGACTGGATTTCAAAGGAGCTGAAAGATAAGGTGATCGTCTGTCCAGGAATAGTGACCAATGTGAAAGATTATGCAAGCTGTACTGACATTTTTTGCTTACTGATTCAACGCTTTAGCTCCAAAGCTAATTCGCCTACTTGTGCACCCCAGAAATCTGTGAATCGCATGGTTGCAGTGCAACACAGTGGCACTGTATCAAATAATCAAGACCATGTACTGACCGCCCTTAAAATGTCGATAGTAAAGGTATAATCAGATTTATTCCGCCAGGAGCTTCAGAGTAATTGGTTGTGGCAGGGATAGGGGAAGAAGATTAGCTAAATTTCGAAAAAAGTACAAATTTTTCACTACAGAAAGGTGCTACCAATGACCTTAAAATCTATCCAATATCCAGTTTTACAGCCATAACAGCCCGTAATACAGCTATTCCAGGCTTAAGATGTGATAAAAACAGAGCTTTATGTTAAAGTAAAACAATAAATTGCTTCATAACGGAACGTTTAATGTCGAATTAAAAGACATAAGCTCCTTTATAAATTTAAAGTTCACTTTAACTCACATATACATTATTTTCATTGAGAGAAGTTAGCTGAGAGATTGTTTTATTAAGAATTTTTATAAAGTGCACGTATGGGCGGGGGGCTACTAAATAAAGAGCTAAATTGTTTATCATTGTTATAAATTCAAAATCGTTTTTCAATATTTTTAGATAGTGCAATTTTTATATTTGTATTGGGGCTGTTATTGCCATTACTGTCTCATAAGACACAGAACTCTTTCTACCACTCAAACAAGCGGGCAAAAAGACCTTCAACGCCATTTAGCGAAAATGCAAAGAAGCAACTGGCAGACAACAACCGCGGCTCGTACTATAACCAAGAATTACAGTGGCCTAGTGTGAACATATGAGAAACGAAAAACGAAAAACCGAATCAGAAGGATGTCGACGCTAGTGCCAAAATGTTGATGAAATCTCTTGATCTGGATGCAGCTTCTGAGTCCTAACCTCAGAGGCGAAGAAGAGCAAGATCGCGTCGCCGAGTTTGCAAGGGCAAGTGAACTGACAATAATCGACACCGACTTGTTAGAAAGTGGACTTGTGTATGCAGCTGTATGCAATCGACACTGACTTGTTAGAAAGTGGACTTGTGTATGCAGCTGTATGCAACAAGTGTGGTTGTGAACTAAACTACTTGAAAACTGCCAATATCGTGTTCAGCTTGGGACAAGGTGGCTTCTTCAATGCTGCAACACAACATGCTTCTCACATGAAAACCCTACGCAATTTCACACATCTACTAAAACTAGCTAAAATTACGACATCAGTCGAGCAGCTGTTCTTGGATTTAGATCAATTGGAAGAGGTGCTTCAGCTGGCACGAAATTTTTTAGCATTGTGAACTTGAAACGGCCGGTAAAAGAAAAAACGTAGGCAGCCCACAACCAGGCGGTGTGCGCACAAAGGAGTGCAAAGCATTGTGATAGCGTTTTTCAATCAAAAAGGCAAAAATGGTGGAAAGGCAATCGGAACATGGCGAGTTTTCCATCGACAATTTATGCGCTTGTTTATGTTTTAAAACACATACGACAACGTATTCAAAGTACCATATATTTTGTTATGACCTCCATCTAGTAACATTGTAAGCGTTTTAGAAGAATGCAACGAGAAATTGTTTGGTGTTCGACTTTCACAACTTCACGGTGAAATCTGAATAGAGTTGTAAAATATCAGATTTCTCTTTTATTCTGAAAATGTCTAACTGTCAACATAGCATCATATTGTAGAAGGGTCAATAAAACTTTTGCTCGATAGATCCTGCTGGATCCTGTCTTGTTGTGCTGTGGTATTGACTCAAGTATGTTGCATATTTCAGGGTGATGATACTCTTCCTCGTCCGGTTGGCGGGAAAAGACGTCGTGTGCCTTCTGGCAACACACGGGGTAAACCCGTAGCAAAGGTCTCGTCCAGAAATAATGAAAGTGAGAGTAGGACACAGAGAAGCAGGTTTGGACTCTGGAAGCAAAAAAAATCGTGGACCCACAGCGAAGATGCTGCCTTGGTCCAATTTATTTGCCTGTTTTGGAACGAGGCTACATCGAACAAATGGCCAAATACCCAAAATCCAAATTTTTGGAAGGGATGCTCTGATGCAGTTAAGGTAATTTTCGATCAGTTCCCAAAACACACTCCGACAGCTCGCTTCAGCAGTTTCGGAGGATACTGGAAAAGTAAACCATTTGGGATTTTACATGTCAAGTCTGGGTTGGGGTATGGACTAAATCAAATTTCGAAGAGTCCAGTCTGGTTCAGGGTGGAGTCACTTGCACAACAAACTTTCTGGAGTACTCCCTCTGTTTCCTCAGGGAGAAGTATTCTCATGCAACAACATAAACAGAAATGACCAGAAGCAATTGGTATAATATTGAGTTAAAAACATGGTTTTTATGGTTTTTGTTTGGAACTTGTCTTTCACTTCCGCACACGTTTTCATTACACACTTACACTACACAGTTAATACACATTTTCGATCCACGTTTTCTTTTTCTTTATTATCTACCTTGGTGGATTAAAACTCAAATGAGCAAAATTCTTTAAAGAATTGTTTATTGTAGAAAAAGTCAGATTAACGTGTTTGACGGGGGGGGGGGTATTATATCTTTTAGAGCCCTGTTCCTGTTGTTCCTTAGATGCACTTTGACTTATGTTGTTAACTAGTCTTAACTATAAGGCAATGGAAGCAACTGGGGTACTCGCTCTCTACAAGAGGTACGTGGAGAGAAATGGATTGAGGTATATCCCTTACATAGGAGACGGGGACAGCAAGTTCTACAGTACTGTAGGGACAAAAGGCAAGCCTTATGGGCCATCTATTTTTATCTCCAAGGAGGAGTGTATTGTTCATATCACCAAACGTATGAGAACAAACCTGCGAAAACTTGTTGCAGATTATAAAGATAAACAAGCTACATACGTGGAATCTTTAGCATAATCCCTTTTCCAACCCAGGGGACTGGGTCGGCTGGCAAAATAGCGGCTTTGTTCTTCCCGTGCGGGAAAACATGGTTAGAAATACAGTTTTAGTTTTGTGTTTTGTCCTTTTTGTTATTTCTGTATGCCCTAAAATGAGTGGAATCACTAAAGTTGAATTAGTAGCTATCCTGGAACAGAAACTTGAACAGAAATTCGAGGAGAAGTTCAAGACGCTTGAAGACAAACTCAAGCTACACTCCCAAGAACTCGACAAAAGGCTCGCTCCACTCATGGAAAGCGTCCAGTTTATAAACGCAAAGTACGATGATCTTCAAAAGCAGCTGAAGTTAGTGGAAGAGGAAAGGAAGACCTACAAGTCAGCTGTAAACTCATTGCAAGACTCGATACGCTCCATGGCGAAAGCCCAGAACGATCTGGAGCAATATGGACGACGTGAGTGCGTAGAAATCAGAGGCATTCCAACATCTCCTGACCCAAAGACCGAGGACACAAATAACATCGTCAAGGAAGTAGGTAAATTGATGGGAATTGACGTCCATGATAGTGATATCTCAACTTCTCACCGTATGCCACAAAGCAAGCGATACAAAGGAAAGAACCCTGGTCCTCCTGCCATAATAGCTAAATTTGTGAGGAGAGATGTGAAAGACAAGTACTACGGAGCAAGGGCGAAGCTACGAAGGTTATCTACACAGAATCTTGGCTATGATGTGGGTAATAATATCTACATTTCGGAGAGCCTGACCGACGGCAACCGTGAGTTACTTAATCAATGCCTCAAAGCGAGAAGAGATTTGGATTATGACTACCTATGGACCAGGAATGGCAAGATATTGATGAGATATGACAGCTACTCGGAAGCACAACTCATCTCGACGAGAGACGATCTCAAGAAACTCTATGGAGATAAGTAACTTTAATTTAACCTAATGCATTGCTTGAAATGTTCTAGTTACCAAAATATTAATGATAATGAGAGAGTTGAAGAATATTCTTTGCTTCCACGATTAAGCATTGACTCGTCCGCTAGTACTATCTGTCACCTTTCGGACATTGACGCGGATGTGAACATGCCATTAGAAAAAAATTTTGCATATTATACCGCTCATGATTTCCATAATAACTACGACATCAGTCAATCTTTTTTAAACGATCACTCGTTTTCTATCATAAATTGTAACATAAGGAGCCTTTCAGCAAATTTTGATAATTTGACAAATATGCTGTCTAGTTTATTCTTCCCTTTCTCATTGATTGGCATAACAGAAACTAAGATAAGGAATGATCAGACTCCTCTCGTGAATATAGATCTTCCTGGTTACCAGTTTATATCTCAACCAACTCTTTCAGATTGGGGAGGTGTTGCTTTCTATATCAAAGAAAATTTGCACTACAAAGTTCGCTCAGAGTTATCATCTAACACTTCTGACTATGAATCCTTGTGGATTGAAGTCCATAATGATTCCCATTCAAACTTACTTTGCGGCATCATCTACCGACACCCCAATGGTAATCTGGATAATTTCATAGAATATTTAAATTTTGTCACTGATAAGATAAACAGAGAGACCAAATTCTGTTCTATCCAAGGAGATTTCAATTTGGACCTTTCAAAATTTGATTCTCTTACTATAACTGATAATTACCTTAACATCTTAGGCTCAAATTTTTTCCAACCACATATTTTGCAGCCTACTCACATTACAGACCATTCAGCGACATTGATCGATAACATATTCTTTAACTCAATTGAGCATTTTACAATTAGCGGCAATATTGTATATGATCTAACTGACCATCTAGCTAACTTTCTTATATTTGACAAGTTTGATTCCCTCCCATCAAGTATACCATTATATAAGAGAGATTTTTCTAATTTTAATCAACAAGCACTGCTCAATGAGATACAGCTAGTGAATTGGCATAATGAGTTTGCCTCCGTAGAAGATCCCTCTACTCTATTCAAAATTTTCTATGGCAAGGTTTCAAATATAATTGATAAACATGTCCCTCTAAAAAAGCTGTCTCGGAAGGAGGTTAGACTTAAATCCAAACCATGGATATCACCAGCACTTAGCAAGTCCATTCAGATTAAAAATAATATATATAAGAAATATATCAAGAGCAAGTCACCGTATTATCATGTACAGAAATAAATTAAATCACCTCTTAAAAATAAGTAAAAATCAATATTACAACAGCTATTTTCTTCACTGTGCTAGTGATGGTAAAAAGATTTGGAAGGGTATCAAGCAAATTGTACATTGTAAGAAAACAGTAAACCAAAGGGCTATTAAGATTGTTGAAAATGAAAGAGAGATAACTGGCCTAAATGAAATTGCAAATAAATTTAATCATTATTTTGCTAAAATTGGAAGTGATATAGCAAGTAAAATTCCCAATGTAAACAAAAATCCTTTTGAATATTTAAATAATCCAGTAGTAAATAGCTTCTTTGTATCCCCAACTTCATCAAAAGAAATTGAGGCTGAAATTTGTAAATTAAAGCCTGGTAAAGCTGTTGGTCCCTCAAGCATACCAGTCAATATTTTAACACTAATACAAAATGTAATTTCAAAGCCACTGGAATTCATTTTTAATGCTTCATTCGCATCGGGAATTGTCCCTTGCGACTTCAAACTTGCTACTGTCATTCCAGTTTTTAAAAAGGGTTCACAATATTGTTTAAGCAATTATCGCCCCATTTCACTCTTATCAGTATTTAATAAGATCTTGGAAAAGTTAATATATAACAGATTGATTAAATTCTTGCAGAAACAAGATATCTTTTTTGAGAGGCAATTTGGATTCAGGACTAAACATAGCACAGATCATGCTATATTATGCATAATTGATAAAATTCAGAAAGCAATAGATGCCCGAAACTATTCCTGTGGAATTTTTTTGGATTTCAGTAAAGCTTTTGACACAATCAATCATGAAATTCTGATTAGGAAACTAGAGCACTATGGAATTCGCGGGATAGCTAAGGACTGGTTCTTATCATATTTAAGCAATCGAAAGCAGATTGTCACTGTTAACGGTGTAAAATCTGAGGAAAGTAACATATCATGCGGGGTTCCACAGGGCTCAGTTCTCGGCCCCTTACTATTCCTGATTTATATCAATGATTTTCATACTTGCTCAGATTTATTCAACTTTCACATGTTTGCAGATGATGCTAATTTGTTTTATGAAACCAAAAAATTGGGAGATTTAGAGACTACTGTAAATACTGAATTATGTAAAGTGTATGCATGGTTGTGTGCTAACAAGCTCTCGCTCAACATACAAAAATCAAATTTTGTCATCTTTCATCCAGCACAAAGAAACACCTCAAGTCTCAACATTAATCTACAAATTAATCATACGCACTTGAAAAGGGAGTTTCATGTTACTTATCTTGGAGTATTAATTGACTCCAATTTAAACTGGAAAGAACAAGTTGAGCATATTTGTAAAAAAATTAGACGAAGCATCGGCATAATTTGCAAGATCCGCCACTTTGTCTCTAAGGATATTTTAGTTAATCTATATTACGCTCTTATTTATCCCTTCCTAACTTATGGTCTGATTAGTTGGGGCATTACATATGAAAGCAACCTAAAACCAATTTACATCTTGCAGAAAAGGGCACTACGTGTTATGTCTTTCTCTGCATTTGATCACCCTTCTAGTCCATTGTTTAAATCCTTGGGAATATTGAAATTCTATGACTTAGTTACTTTTCACATTGAAATCGTAATGTATAAATTTCATAATAGCTTGTTACCTAATGCTTTTCAATCATTTTTTAAGAAAATCGATCGGGTACATAGCTACAATACACGACTGGCTGCAAAACAGACTTACTATCTTCCAAAAGTAAGAACAAACTATGGAATTTTCAACATACGATTCAAAGGTCCTAAACTATGGAATGCAATTGATGAAAGTATAAAAACCTCTTCTTTATCAAGCTTTAAAAAGAAACTAAAATTGAATTATTTAGAGAGCTACTGATTTTTATTTTATAAAAAATAGGAAAATAAACTAATCTAATAATTCAAATTTTCCTCTAATTTCCGTTTTGCAACCACTACGGTACTCAAATGGGCTGTTTGTGTGTGAGTAACCGTCCACTAGTGTGTATCCCGACCTTTGCGTATTTACAAATTTTCATTTAACCTGGCACCTAAATCTGTTAATCCTGTGGTTCTTTTAGATGCCAGTAATTCTAAAATATTTATAAATAAATATTTAAAGAGCTTTCAATTTTCTTTCTGTATAGTCAACTTGTAAGCTATAATTTATTTATGAGAAAGTTTTAACTATTTCATCTTGAGAAGTACAATAAAAAAGGTTGTTGTTGTTGTTGTGGAAAAATATTTTGGAAGGTTTTGGGTGAGAAAATCTCATTTCGACCAACTTTTGTAGTACAGTATAACGATATCAATAAAAGCAATTTTAAAGAAAAAAATCTGAAAATAAAAAAGTGAGAAAAAAATTGGGTCGGGGGCCTTTTCAATGGCTGGGCGGGGATGCCAGCCAACCTGCATTTTTTGCTTGGCTTTGTCTCTTGTTATGACTTTTAGGGGCTCGCAACGAACACTTTAGTTCGTTTAGTTTCTGTTAACTTTTGTCATGAGGATACACAGGTAGTCTTTGCTCGAGAAATCAGAAAGAGGCTTGGTGAAGGATGCTTAAAATATCCCTGAAGTACACCTTTGAAAAGAGGTTTCTTGCAAATGTTTGTTATTAAAAACACCAGCTAATCGCTATACTGAAATATAACAAGCATCTGAAAAATTCAACTCTTGGCGACGGGTATTTGGGAGGGAGATTGATTAAAGGGAACGTAAGTAGTGTATCAAATGAACGTTCTACCCCAGGCGACGCAAGGTACAGTCAGGCGCCGAAACCCCTCACCCACCTTTCTCTTGTCCTTCACACGTGTTTGCGTCACGCGACCGTTAGCGGTCCTTGCATACTAATGAGGCGATTCAGGAATGTGTGGCCTCTGACGGTCGAGCTACGGTGTCAATCAAACTGATGAGGCTTCTTCTTTGAGTTGGGTGTTAGTTACAGTGGGAGACCGGCAAATAGCATCTTTCAATTTTACGACGAACTATCAAAATATTAAGATGATGGTTGGTTTTTGTAATCAGTGTTTGGTCGATCTTGGTCATACAACCATGGTTAAACGAATTCATCACTCGAAACAACAAATAGATAGAACTTGGAGTTAGTTGCACGTTGCTAGTTGTAGTACACGGTTCGGGATAATTTTGTCTTACTTATGGGTTATACACTCATTAGACCTACAAGGACATGAACACAGTGAGACAAATCATGTTTGCAGATAACCCTTTTGGGGGTGGAAGTTTGCGTGAGCCTTACCAAAAGAAGCTTAGCCTAAGATTTGAAGGAAAGATACATGCGTTTTTCGCTGGATTTTACTATAATTTTATACGAACATAAAAAAGCCATGGCTGATTAGCGGGACTTAAATCTATGTTTTACTTGTAGTGTGTTTAAGATTATATTCAGTCGAGCTCGAACGCACCGAACAGACATGGTAGGGAGTTAGCGGGGTTAGTAAACCTTACGTATTTACCTATTATGAGTGATAACTACTAAGATGCTAAAAGAAAAAATACTCTTTTTGAGATATTAAAATATCTGAGTGTACACATCAGTTACAGGATTGTGTCGTATTGAAATATATAGGTTTGATGTTTTCTGCAGTGAAATTATGGGTGCCGAATGCGATGCCCAGCAGGATCCAGTGATTGTATTTGTCACTATGGAGATCGTCGGTGAAAGCAAGTCATCCATTTTGCGCCTGATATGACACAAAAAGAAACAAAAGTGTTTGCTGAGTTTTACGATCTTGTTAAAGAAGAATGTTATGACAGGCACTTATAATCAAGAAATATGGTGTTTTATTTAAAAATTGCTTATATTTCTACAATTAGAAAAGGAATATTTTTAACATTTTTCTTGGAACTAAGCCCAAGAATGCAAGTTTTTTTTAGTGACAGCTCAGACATTTTTGGCTTATTAGGAAAACATTCAGTTTGGGGAATTTTAAAAGCTTTATACATACGCAATGGTGTGGCAACAGAAAATGTGCAAAAAACCAAGCAGAAAATACTCAGTGGTATATGATTCTTCGCTTTCTGTGTACATTATTCGGTGTAATTAAGACTAAAATCTCATTAAGGCTTGGCTCTACGGGGTATACGTTATACAATACTTTCTAAAAACTAATCTTGGAGTACTTCAATTCCAACTGTTCGTCTACACCACGGTAAAGCAGTTTCAACCAATCAAAGCGTGAGTTTGTTTAACAAATAATGATCAGTTACGAGATTAGATAATAATAATTGCGCTTGCGTTTCAACGCAATTTGTTGTTTATCAAGGGCAAACTAATAAAAAGCGGCTCACGGTAGGCAGTTAATTGGTATGATAATATGTTGTTTCTATAAATGCCACGTACCCTGATCATTTAGAAGAGGAGTTTGCTAAAAAGACAAATTTCTAAGGCAGCATAATCTTTCTTTTTTTTCTACACAGTTACAAGTTGATGACAGACTGTTGGTTGGAAGACCCGTATGAGAGACCTGAGTGGGAAGACCTCATGGAGAGCTTGTATGCGTTAGAGGCTGATCACGAGGTAAGGTGTTCGGTGCTCATGTAGTCGATA
>JAOBYF010060675.1:0-12355 GCA_025403605.1 Parazoanthus darwini
GTTATTTATATGTTTACAAAAAAATCACCAAATTCTAAGTCACATTGTCAATCTTCTTTGTCATTTTTTTGCAAAAATTAGTCAGTTTCTACTGACTAGGTTTTGAGCTAATGTGGTAAAAGTGACATTTTAGTGTTGTCTTTAAACGTCTGCGTTCCCTCAAAACGATCAAACAAACAACAAAACCCAAACAATCTAAGCTTCTGCTATTGTTTTTCTCTCTTGTAAAGTTTGCGTTTCACAGATTTTGTCTTCCTGACAAATGTAATGTCCCTATTAACGATAACTACTTAAGAACTGTCAAGGCTGTGACCAACCACCTTAAGGTTACTCACACCTTGCGAGGAACTTTTAGTTTTTGCCCAATAACTCGCTTGTCAAATGTCAAACCCTATAAACCTATATACCACTGGAAAGCTTGAGAAATTTTCTATTTGAATCTTTAAATTATTTTACCAAATTTATTAATTGTAAGGAAAATCTGTTACATTGATTACGAACTAAAACTTACGTTCACGGATTCAAAAGTCACTCAGATTTCACTTTACCTTGTTATTTGTCACGTTTCTAGCATCGGCAAGGTGCACACATCAAACCGTGTCGGCGGTTTTTCTTTTTTATTATATTTGCTTGTAGGAAACTGTACCTATTTTTATTTTTGTGTGGTCAATCCTTTGGCTTGTCTCTAATTATAGTTGACTCTTGACTCAATGGACTTAAATAATTGACACTACTAGTAATATCGTCAGATAGGTGGATGCTCGGAGCTAAAGGGGTGGATCTTTATTTATTGGGGGAGGGAGAGGCAATTTTGTTTTGCATGGTATTTTTTTCAAGTACGAGACTTTACAAGCACTTTTTTGCAACCACTATAGAGCCTTGCAAGATTTTTTTCGTGCATGAATTCTTTTTCTTAAAATTTAAGCTTGCAGGATTTTTTTTTCAGGAAATTGCCACACCCTCCCCAAACTTCTAATGGTCCACCCCTTAGCTAATGATGTAAAGTACGCATCACAAGACTTTGGTTGAATTGCTTTCCGTGTTCTGGAATAACGTGAGTTTGATACGTTTCGTAGTGGCTACGAAGCAGAGGACGCGGGAAATATTGCTTCCAACGGTTGTGTGTTAAGAAAACAATAGTAATGAATTGTGGGAAGAAAATAATTTTACAGAACATTTTTTTGTGTGATCTTAATAATTCTAATAAAGAATCAACGAGACAACCATTGTATTTAGTTGGTATAACGAACAAGATTTACAATTTTCTATGACTTCCTGCTGACACTATTATCTTGATGAATGATATTTAAGCGATACTTAATTAAAACAAAGTGCGTTAGACGCTGTTTTTTTAAAAATAAGAACCAATAGATTTGTCTGAGCCTCTGGTTGTTCTTAATTTTTCCCATACATTTGCTTAAAATTTTTGGCAAATCTGAGCCTCGACGTTCTTTTAAAGTTGTTTCTATAAAAAAGAAAGCGTGTATGCCGATTTTAAAAAATGACTCTTCTATCACATTCAACTCCCTTGGGGCAAAAAAGTAACAAACCTCTTCTGAGATAGTTTCTTTTAAATACATTTAAATAACTAAAGAAAAGGTTATTTTGGACCGCTCAAGGGTCAGTGGCCGAAGCCACTAACAGAGATGTCCGCTTAATAGAGAGTCAATTTACAGTAAATGACTGAGAAATATTTCAGTCCGGACTTCGAGAAGTGTCTGTTAAATAGAGGGTGGCAGCTTAGTAGAGGTTCGGCTGCAATTAAAACTGCACAGACAACAATGATGTTGCGGAGCTAAAAGGCAAATAAGTGAATAAAATGTGTGCAATTCTACAATTGGTTTCGGTTCCATCAAAGAAAATCAACATTGTGTTAGATTTTGGAATGGATAGACAACACCCTTATTTTTTTACAAATTATACTGATACAGTTAGAGTTGACAGATGTCGAGTTTCTTCGTGGCAATGGAGCGGAAGGACAGCTAGAGGCTAGCTACGGCTCGCAGCCATAAAATTCTGCCCGGAGGACGATGTAATTGTACCAGGCCCTTGGGTTTAACCGCACGTATCTTGCAGTGAAGGGGTCCACAAATGTGTTTGTAACAATGGTATCTCTATCTGTGTTTCCCACAAATATCTACGAAAGACAAAAAATAGTCAGGTTGATGAGTGAGAGATGGGTTAATATGATATGTTTTCGCCGTAAGATTTGGTGTAAAGCTGACGTTTCCAGCGTTAGCGTCAGAGCAGACTGAGGGATTGTGGGGAATTCACTGTTAGTGGGGTATTAATTTATGCGGATCGAAAAGTCGTCCAATTGGTTGGAATTTGTAGCATTCATTTGGTCGAAAAACGTTTGAAATTATGTGAATGAAAACTGTTCAGTGGAGCTTTGGTAGCGTGTTTGAAAAAGAATCTTCTTTTTTTTTCTTTTTGCAAGCCTCAATACAACCTAGCGTAAGTTAATTCCGCAAATTTCTATGTTTTCATGTGAATGTCCTGGAAGGTTGAAGTGTCTAGCCACTGATTTAGACAGATCTGATCTCTATTCGCGAAAGCGGTCATACAGTTTGCAGCCAGATTCTCCCTGGAAACAAACCGACTCGGGTAACTTTCGTCAATGATATGAGGAAGTACAACTTACTTTCACAGCAGTGTTTTCCTTGTACGGTTTCCAGTTCGTTCCATCCATACTGTACGAGATGGAGTACCTGGTAACCCAGTTGTCTAGGATAAACGGTCTGCCCTGGGTCGCGACTCGTGTGAGAATTCTGTTATGTCCAAGGTCTACCTGAAGATATTGGTTTTGATCGAGAAGAGCGCTGGCCCACGCGCCTATATCTGCCGGATAATTCGTATGAGGAAACGCTGGCTCATTGTTCAGTCTTGCGCGGAAGGGCTGGTGACCCTGAGATCCGTAGGTAGACGAAGCTGTGATTTGGTTGTTTAAAATTGCACCGTTTTCCATTCCCAACGCCGTGCCAACGGTGCAGCCTATATAAATACAGAATTGGAGGCGAGGATAAAAAAAGATAAAAGTTAAAGTAACTTTAACGAGGGTAAAACGTGACAGTAATTAACTGATAAACTTGTGGCCCTTGGTGCACACTTTACCCCCTTCCTCTGTTAGTGCTCCGTTTTACGGGTATTTAAAGCTAAAGCTACACAAATCAGAAGAAAGTCCAAGCAGACAAGTCACCGAGGATCGAACCGGGGATCTCCAGCTCCGAAGGTCGCGCACTAACCAACTGAGTTATGCCTGCTAGGGATATTGAAAAGTTCAGATATGAACTGAGATAAGTTTTACTGAGCTAAGTAATGTACCTTAAAACTTCGAAAATAAGCTCATGGGCTTCTTTTTATTTTAAATAAAAAGACCCTTGGATCGGCCTCTCTTTAAGGTGGGCTTCTTTTCGAGACTTTTCGAGATTACTTTTGCGAAACTAGGCGGGGGCTTCTTTTCAATCGCTACTGTGAAACAAAAGGACTACTGAGAGATTCGCCCTCGACAGGACACTAATCCATCGCAGGTTAGCCCCCAGCAGATTCTGGTACTCATTTATACCGCTCAGTCCACTTGAGCAAGTCGAGTCAAGTGCCTTGCTCAAGGACACGCCAATCACTCGACACTGCGCATGCGCCCCCAACACCTACCCTTTGGCACATGTATATAGAGCTCATGTAGGGGAGTACCCGACCATTTTAATAGGGCTAAATCTTCCGGCGTTTCGGACCATAAGGAGATATACACATGCGTGAAAGTATTAATCATTTCTTACCGCATGGTCTTTCCGTGTGTCCAAACTTAAAACAGACGCATTTGTAAGTGTCCGTACCATAGTCAGGTAGACACTTAAGTTCCCTTGGGCATGGTGACGAGTCACACCCTGTCTGAATTGGGTACACAAAACATTTTAAGTTTGGCAACTTTTGAATATTTTTTTTTATTCCTTAGTTTATTTGAACATCATTATCGGGAACAAAAACCGTTTTACATAGTTTTACATACATTTACTGGACAGACTTCTTCAAATTAATAACATACGTTAAATCGTTCACAGTTTAACAAATTCAGATTTTGTCTACATACATACAGACGTACATACATGCAGACAGACAGACAGACAGACAGACAGACAAACAGCTTTAGCTATATAATTTCCGAAACACGGCCTAAAACTTTTTCCGGAATTTCCCGGAAAAAGCTTTAAAGTTCTTTCAGAAATGTCTAAATTTCTCTCAAATTTCTCTAAAATTCCAGAAAAATCTCAAAATATTTGCTATCAACCAAGATGCGGAATCCGAAACTACGGTGAGCAACCACTACTTACATGCACTGTGTGTGTACAACGATTTTAGTCCGTCAACCTTCGGTTGCATTTCCCCCCTTTTTATCACTGATTTATTTCATCAGTTAAAGTTTTGAGGTGTGCAAACATTTTTCCGTCTGGTTCTATTAGAGAGATTGCCAACTCTCTATTCCTTAGGTTCCTCCCAAGAGCAGTTTCTTACATATAGGTTATAATAAGTCCTATTAAAACTTTTATACGTTTTTTCTAAATTAATTGTTACATTTATTCGGTGTTTACTGACAAAGAATTTAACCTTTCAACTCACTGCGGTAAAAAACTCGAATCTTACGATATCTTTCTAGCAAATTGAGATTAAACTGATTGTTTTTATTTTGTTCTTATTTCTAGCCATAATAAACACACAGATAGAGTATTTTGAATTTTAGACTGTTATTGATTTTCTTAATGTTTGGAAATTTTTGAGTCTCAGTGATCTTAAATTTAAGAAACTATGTACCAAGGTCGTTTACCACTTACATGGAAAAACTGGAATTTTCGGGTGGATATTGAAATGGTGCAAGACATTCCGCGGGGAAATTTCCGTAAAAGGTAAAAGCTCAGACATATTCCTATTTTGCTATTCCAACCGAAATGACCCGGCTTATTACATCTCAACAAGGTTTTCCTTTCAAATGGTAAACTGTCCAGGCGATTGGCTGTTGTTGGCTAGGAACGCCTGACTAAACTGATCATATTCAGTCGTTTTTGCTGGGTACGAGTCAAGTCAAAGCGCCTAAATACATCGAGCTGCTCACAATTTCTGTTGGTTAATAAAGCAATATTCAAAAGCATAATTATCTGGTCCTACTAAGCTCATTTTCGACTTTTAAACATTCTTTGGTTATGGCTAAGTTTATTTTAGACGAGTCTTAATTATTTCCACACAGGTTGGGGTCAGTATTTGTTGTACTTCCGCCACCATGAATCCTGAGAAACTCTATTTGCCTTGCGGCAAAAGAGTGGAACTGATGTAAAAGAGGCAAGCTAGACTTGAAAAAAATTTTTAGGTTTAATTTGTAGATTTTATAGTTCTAACTAAAGAAGATTTTATAGGTTTTGTTGATTATAATTCTACAAAAGAAGATTTCATAGGTATTATGGATTTCATTATAGTTTTATCTTTTATCATACTGTATTGGTTTTTCTTTGCAGGGGCCTTTCTGAAAAACGCCTCAGGCGATGTACGCCCCCTGGATAAATATTTTCTTTATTGCTATTATTATTACAGTTGTGCAAAAGCTTTTTGCAATTGGTCAAAAACCATGGTAGGGGGGATCAAGTTGACACTTCCTCCTCTCTCCCCTCCCCGCCAAGCTTTTTAGGGTTCTTGTGTTTGTTTTTCATCAAACTTAACTAACCTTCATCTGCCGATATTTGAAGCCAATTTCTCAACAAATTTCTGCGGGTCTCTGTAACGATTGGAGCTGCTTATCTCACACAAGTGTTCTCCGTCGATGAGGGGTCCGAGGTTGTACGACTCACATTCTCGCGTATGGACACAGTGGACCTCAATATAAGGAGATCATTTTTAAAATAAATTATACATCCTTTGATAACACGCGTTTTTTAAAAATCAGAACCAGTAAATTTGGCCGAGGCTCATTGTTCTTAATTTTTTGGCGGTTTGAGCCTCAAACTGTTCTTTTTTCTGTATGTGGTTTAATCGAATAAAAACTAAACTTAAGGTATTACAATACATTGAAAAACGAATTGCTTGGCGGGTGTATTTTTGATCAATTCATTCCCGCGGATTTATCATGCATGGATTAACTGAGTCATTTTCCCGAAACGACTTCCAGTGATTTGCCCAGGAAAAAATTTAACTATCGAGCCCGAGCCTCAGCTTGTTCTTAAATTGTTGTTAATTTTGGCCAATCTGAGCTTCGTTGTTCTTGTAAAATGCGTGTAATTGAGCTTAATGTATATTCTTAAAGTTTAAGTTGTTTTCACATAGATTCAAAGAAGTAAACGGCGTAGTGCTAGTCCAAGGTGTTGAACACTCCATATGGTCGGAGGTTGGGCTTGCTTGTTGTATTTTAAAGTTGAAGCTATAGATCCCAACATTTAGGGTAACTTAGGCAAAGTTTAAGTCTTCTAAGTTGGTTATTTTAAACGCTTTTAGATCATTATATATTCGTTGTTAAGACTAAGAAAGTTTGGTTATCACTGAAATAGACGACAATATGGCATTTGGTTGTTTATTTTGAGGTGTGATACTCCATGAGCCGAACCTAATCACGTCTTCAAAATGACATAAATAATTACTAGCTATGAGTCCAAAGTCCTTTTTTTTGCATGAGCCGAACCTTACATTATACATTACATTTTCAGAATGACCTAAATTTAGTGTTTTCGCCTGTAATGTTAAGGTGACTCTCACCCTTTTACCCTTTCCCATCACTAAACTTCATGAATGGTTTTCTCCTTTATCATAAAGGATTTCTACCAAGCTCCTGTTATAACAATTCTTTCATTTATCAACCGTCGTACTTCGACTAATTATTCAATTCTATGGGCGTCAAAAACACCCTGTTTTAGCAACCAACTGCTTAAATATTGTTGTGCGATGTTTGTCGGCTAAACAAGAGCCAAGAGGAACATTTGAGAAAATTTAAAAACATTCTACTGTCAAATGTCTGATGCCTCCTTAATTTTCTGAAATTTTAAGGTGGAGCCAAGACTTGGTAGCAAATTTTGTTTAACAAAATTTCCCAAAACGAAGCAAGTTTAAACACGATTAAAAAGGGAGTCACGCTGAAACTCGATTTTTTGTAGAATGCAATTGAGTGCCCAAAACTGGGCGTATTGAGGCCCTGTCAAGTAACCATGGCAACAAAAAAATGCGACGTTGATAAGCTTCCAACTGGCGCTGCTATGACATGTGGTGGCTCGGCGAATGCGAGTCCCTTTGGATTTTGAAGTCGAAACTGGGTGAGTAGAACGACCACTTTTTGCGCTATTTTGCGTTTATTTATTGACAGGTACGCTAACGCTTTTCTACCAAGTTTTCTTGTGATCTAAAACTCGTTTAAAAATAGCATAAACAGTTCGCAAAGTTGCTGACAACGTTCACAATCGGCCAGCGAGCCATCACGCGAACTAGCAAGCTCACCACTAAACAACCAGCGAGCCAAACACTAAGAAAGCAATTCATATCAGTTCACAATTGAGTACATGAAGAAAGAAAAATGTCGCTGTCAGAAGCGAGGCAAATCTTTCAAACAACTCTGCTAGAATTTAAAAATTACTGTTTTACTTGGCAGCTACCCAAAACTCATTACCTTGTACTGTAAAAGTGATTGGCTAAACACATAAAAACACAGAGCTGGAAGTTATTTCCACGGTTTCCAAAGTCCACTTGACGGCGGAAGTGCACCCTTAGTTTCAGTGCTACAATACTGTGAACCTCCAAGGATATAGCGAAAAGTATGGTGTTTAAAAAAAAATCTGAGGTTAAAAGTTTCAACAGAAACTTGTTAACATCTCCTTCAAAATCGCATTTATATACACTTTGTTCAAATTCTTTAGTTTTTGTCTTGCTGGTTGGCACTTAGCGATAGCTACTACTAGTTTGTAATATATAGTTAATAGCTAAAGATTAAAATGAATTACCAGTAAGTATGTTCTCAATCTGCAGACAGTACTGTTTCGTCCTTTGAGGACTCGCCAGAGCCTGAGATCAGAGAAAGATTTTGAGGCGGCTGAACTTCTGTACACCAAAGTGGTCAAACTCAAAAGGGTCAGCTATGCTTTTAGCAAAATAGCAGGACAAAAGTTTAGCACAGTCCCAAAACCAAAGTGTGCAACGAAACATCTATAACACCAAAAACTACGCTTACGCATCCGAGTAGACAAGGAATTGGCAGCAACGTGAAAGTCTGTGGCAGACATGCCGGCGACATTGCAGGTTGTCCCAATCGTTGTCGCCGACAGACCGGGAGAGTGATTTAACTGTTTTACAGTTTATTTTTATAATTTAGGACAGCAGCCCCAAAACGAGCATAGATTACCTTTGTTTTCTGTGTCTTTATGGCACGCAAGGATAACAAGTGTACTTCGCATCTTTCTTTTTTTTTATTTGAGAAACCGTTCATACACTGTACATACACGCTTTTTGTAATAAGAACCAGTAAATTTGGCCGAGGATCATTGTTCTTAATTTTTTGGCGATTTGAGCCTCAACTTGTTCTTAAATTGTTCGTATTTCTACATGTGGTTCAAATCGAATAACAACTAAGTTTAAGGTATTGCAATACATGTATTAGAAAACGAATTGCTTGGCGGGTGTGATCAATTCGTCCCCGTGGATTTATCATGATCGAGGCTCAGTAAAGTCTATAAAAAATTAAGCTATCGAGTCCGAGCCTCAGCTTGTTCTTAAATTGTTCTTAAATTTTGGCCAATCAGAGCCTCACTGTTCTTGTAAAGTTGTCCTTTTAAAAAAACGCGTGTAAATTTTGATCAAAAAAATTCGATTCGAAATTACGAGTTTGTTTACTAGTTTGTACATCAGAGCAAGTAAATCAATTCAACAACTCCCCCCTCTCTTGTCTTGCATCTTACCTTTGTGCAATTTAATAAGATAATAGTGACGAAAAAATCGGTAATTTGCATGCTTCAGAGACAAAGAATGAAAGAAAGTTGTACTAACCACGTTGGTATGTAATGAATCGCACAACACTTTAAATATATTCAAAGTTTATAAAATGTTTTCGTCATGGCAAAACGAATTCGTCAACAGTCGGTTGTTAGACCTGTTTTATCGACTTCCCAAGCGCTAAAGAGTGACGTTAATCCCTGTCGGTGTGGTGACAAGGTAGGCAAAGGCAGCTGGAAATATTCGATAGCATTAAGATGATATATCTAAAGCTCGGTTTCCACATAATCGCTCCCGTCGATACTGTCTCTACAGTTGCGAACACATTATTCTGCAAACGGAGCGACTAAATGGCAACCGTGGCGTTCGCGACAGTAGCGACGTTATTGCAATCGCTACTAATGATAAGTGATAAGTGACTATAAGACTATAGTCTTGTCGTTGTGATCCCCCGGCCCCCTGTGAAATGACCAGACTCGGGTCCTTCACGATCGCGCGTTTTGGACAACTGGGACGATTGAGGCGAAACAATGGTTTCCATATAATCACCCCGATCGTCCAAATCGTCCTGATTGCTCGCGTTTTTTTTTGGACGACTTGGGCGATCCGGACGATTATATGGAAACCAGGCTTTAGCTATAGGATTCACCATACAATTCATGCACGCCTTACATGCATGCAGAATACCCAGCCGGTACTTTTGTATTTACACTATGCGCATCTCTCGTTTTCGGAGGAAGGGGGCGGGGGAAGGGAGGGGAGGGGTTGGTAAAAGAAATTCCCATAAGCAAACAATTTTTTTTATGACTGCACCCATATAAACACCTTTTTTTCTGGCGCACCAGCCATGGGGTAGAATGGCTATTGTTCTCTGGACATTTACTTGCAGTTCACAGCCGTAGCGCGGGTCTGCATAATTATTTGCAAACATTTTATTTTCAATACACTTGCGTGAGTTAGTTGTAACTTTATTTCTGCTTACTTGATCTTGGTAGCACTAATGCTACAGTAACTACCTTCAACAGTGCAAAATCCACTGGTAAACCAAAGTACGCAAGTAAATGAATGTATTCTTAAGTAAAGCTTCAACAAGGTTATTTCTGCGCTGCAGCGTCGTTAGACCTTTCTGCTGTTTTCTCATTTCAAAACTGCTCGGGGTGTCTCCTAACTTCCTTGCATGTAAAGTTCATCCCTTCCTAAATCTTCTCCTACAAATTATTCCAGCAAACATTTTACACTGTCAAGTACCTTGTCTAGTGTCGTGTTCTTGTCTACTTGTGTTTCCTTGGTACTTCAGTCATCACCAGCAATTTGGTCCTTCACGTGCGAGTTCAGATTTACCACACCACTGAAGCAGTTTATTCAACTGCGATCGAGGGCAGAAAACGTTTGCCTCTCTTTCCTCACTCATAACGTTCTCTTTCCTCAGTAAAAACATCTCCATGAAGTTCCCGTTTTCAATTCGGGTAGATTAAACCCCAGAGGGTTACTCCCTATAGTTGGATATCGGGGGAGCTCGCCGTATTTCTTAGGGGTTCAAATTGGCAATCTAGTACACTTTAGGGGTTATCTTGGGTAAAACCCGCGTCTCGAGAATACCTGGTTTTTTTTCAGGAGTAATCCTGGTTATAATAATGACGATACGCTCGGAAACTGTTATGAGAACAGTGTATTTGATGGATACGGCTAACAATAAATGGCATTTGACTTTTATATTACTGAAACTTTGCATTTGATAAGCAATATATAAGTCAGAGAGGTATATTTTTGCGTAGCAAAATCTGAGGGCCAGATATTTTTTAGGGTATTTATTTAGGTTTTCCGAAGAGCTCCCCTGACAACTTACAAAGGGAGTACCCCCCCCCCCCGGGATTAAACGTAATGAAACGTGCCAGATTGAGTATCGCAACTGTAGTACGGAACTGCAGCATTCACACGTTTTACACAAGTATCGGTCCAACCTTCAGAATTAAGGGTTTGTTTATTTCTCTACTTACGCATCAGTAGACATCAGAGACAGTTGCTCAGGGCCGTAGCTCGCATCAGGCAAGACCGGAAGTTAATTAAGTAGTTCCATTTTTCACTACAATGCACTCCAGTCATTATAGCAGGGCCGTAACTAGTGTCAGGGAGAGAGGGCAAATGCACTTCCCCCTAAATTTTGAGTCACATCCACTCCGTATTCCTTCCACATCACCATACACGATAGTGCTTCTCAAAAATCTTCTGCTGGTACGTGTAGTAGGCAGGCAGGCATTACGCTTCTTTAGCCGATGATGTCTGATACTGTATTGCATTTGGACATACATATACATGGTCAAAAAAGAAGCCATCCCAGGGTGAAATATTTCTCGCTTAGTAAACTTGATCCATAACGGATCGAACCAGATAAAAAATACAAACAACGAATTTAATCCGCCGTGCTCTCTTGCGTGTTTTTTTCTCAATCTCGGTACTAGTCCAATACACTACATCTCTTTCCTCCTTTGAAGAAAAACAGTTCAATGTCCTAAATAAAAGATTGTAAAGGTCAAAATATCGATGCTTTTCCCGTTGCAGGAGGAGGCTTTGTTTCCATCTTTATTAACTCAGAAATACGCTTTTGTAAATTTTCCTACTAGCACTGGAGTCGATATGAGAAGACCTTCATGTTTGGGCCTTGCCAAGCACTTTTGCCTTGCTCATCAAAGAAAAAGAATTTGTCCTGGTTGTAATTTTAGGCGAAGTTTTCTTTAACCCTTAAACGGTCAAGCCTTTTGGCCAAACATATTGGTCGGGGGGGTGAAGTTGCGCTCATTTTTATTGAGTTGCGCTCACTTATATTGAGTTGCGTTCCCGTGCTTGAATTTTGGCCAATTCTCATGCATGGGCTAGCAATGACTTGCATAATATTAAGCAGACATCAATAGACTGTTGTTAATTTGCATGGGCTACGTTCATGACGATGGACCGCGAATTTACTTGTATGGACTTGCTTTGACCTTCATAAACTACCATTGACTTGTATGGACTTGTGTTGATATTTATAAACTACCATTGACTTGTATGGACTTGTGTTGATGTTCATAAACTACCACTGACTTGTATGGACTTGTGTTGATATTCATAAACTACCATTGACTTGTATGGACTTGTGTTGAGGTTCATAAACTACCACTGACTTGTATGGACTTGTGTTGATATTCATAAACTACCACTGACTTGTATGGACTTGTGTTGATATTTATAAACTACCACTGACTTGTATGGACTTGTGTTGATGTTCATAAACTACCATTGACTTGTATGGACTTGTGTTGATATTTATAAACTACCATTGACTTGTATGAACTTGTGTTGATATTTATAAACTACCATTGACTTGTATGGACTTGTGTTGATATTTATAAACTACCATTGACTTGTA